>PVKS010001631.1:42999-136251 GCA_004027875.1 Aplodontia rufa
GGCGGGGTTCCCGAGAGAGGGGGCGGATCGCCTGGTCTGGCCCAAGGTGGGTGGGTCTCTGTGCCCCCTGCCTACCCAACTAACCCCTCCACTTCCCTGTCCCTCTTTGATGTCGGACAAGTGAAGACGCGCCTCGTGGGTTCCTGCGGGGCGCAGGGCTGCTAAGGAGGTGTACAGAGAGGAGGGGTCCGGGCAATGGGGGCGGGGCCCCAGGTCCGACGCCCCACCCCCACCCCAGTCCGCCTGCCCGCCGGGGGAAAAGCCTCTGGGCGGAGGAGGCGCTTTCAAAACAAAGAAATGCGGCTTGGAGCCCAGGGACGCGGGTGGAGAGGAAGGCGGAGGAGGCGCGGCCGAGGCAGCTTGGCTGCCCGCTTCCCTTCCAGCCAGTGTGGGGGAACTATCCCCACCCCCAGTTGAGGCTGCAGCGCCGGGAAAGGGGGAGGAGAGCTGTGCTCGGCGGTTGTTTTCCACTTCACTTTTGCAGACCCGGGTGGGGAAGGAGAGCGCCCGCGCACCACAGCGCACCCAGCTCTGAATATCTTGTCTGCTCTGTCCTGGTGGCCGTCTTTGGAGCCAAGACGGCCGAGTGCCCGAAAACGAGCGGAGCTCTCGAAACGTGCCCCGGAGCATCGCAACGCGCGTCCCGAGTCGGCCGAAACCCACTCGCCCTCGTATTCCTTGGGCGACTCGGGCGACTCGGGTGAAGCCGAGGAGCTTGAGATGCCTGTGACCGCACCGCCGAGACCGGCTCCAGACCTTGGGTTTTGCAGGTCGGGAGGAGAGAACCCCGGGCAGTGGATTTAGCAAACACACCTTTGTGACTACACACGCCACGGGGGCGGACGCACACGGCTCAGCTGGCTGTAGACTGCGCGCCCGAACAACCCGGTGGTGGACAGCGGCAACAAGCGCACTTAGTGCGCACTTGGGTCTGCTGCCAGGCTCCGAATCGGAGTCCATGTGTTCAGGACTCGCGCCACGCACCGTGGGACCCTGGCGGCGCACGAAAGGCCCGTCCTCCCCCGGCAAGGGAGCGAGAGAGCGAGCAAGGAGCACAGGACGCTCTTGTGAGGGCGCGGGTGGAGGCGGAGGAGCGAGTCCCAGTCCGAACCGGGAACCCTGCGGACATTGTTCTTCTCACTCCACAGCACGGCCAGGTCGTGTCCAAGCCGCAGACTTAATTACCACGTTTGACAGCCTTACTCCGCCCCACCTACTGTTTTTACTGTAAATAGTGTTACAGACACTGTCCTATTGTTGAAGATAAACGGTATCTCCTTTGACACCAACGCATCTTTTAAGGTTATTGGCTGCTACCCCCTGCCTGACGCCTGCCGCCTGCCGCCCAGCCTGGATTTAAAACGACAGAGCGCATTTGGCGCTTTAAAGAAAACTGCCCACTCAAGGCCGAGGCTGCAGAGACCTTGAACTCAAACTCTGGCCTTCTTGAACCCTAGGCAGCGGGTCACACTGGGAACAGGACCCCGACGGACTTTCCATAGCTGCTTATTAGGAAATTTTTGGTGACATTGTTTTTGTATACCCGTCCGGTATTTTTCCAGGCACCTCCTCAATACTAAGGCAAAAGGCTTGGGCAGAAAACTGGAAGATCTTTATGGGGCGATGAATGACGAAGTCTCTTTTCTCTGGTTTCATTTCTAAATCTCAATAAAAAAATATTTTTTTAATATTTTAAAACTAGTAATTGAAGAAACAAATAAGTTGAAAGGTAAAATACAATGAGTCCACTCTGCCCTTAAAAACAATAATGATGGGGTTTAGGCTTGTGTAATGTGTAGATTACCGAGCATTTTCGCACGTGTATACACAGACTCACTGAACTGGAAAGTTAAAGGTGACAAAACTGGTGCCCCCAAACAACAGGATAAGTGATTCTTCATTCAAGGTTATAAGGGATGTTAGTGGAAGAGGTTAATTCACGTTCAACAAGAAAATAGACCCCTTAGAAGGTGCCTAACCTTTAGATTTCGATATTGTAGTGAACCAGAGACTGGCCCTTCTCTGGAAGGATCTAATTTAACTCTATTTCAAAGACAAGTCCAGAGCCACCAGCTCAATCTGAACCAGTCCCCTCCCCCCTTCACTGACACTCTACTGTCCCTCACCTGTCTCCAACTCACCCTCCTCTATTTTACTTTTTAGTTTCTCTTCCTCCAAATTGTTTATTGTACCTCCTGCCCTATTAGCCTAACATGGTCTTCTTTATTTTTGGTGACCCACCTCTTGGAGAGCTTTCACCATCCACCCTGTAACTGTTCCCAAAGCATTGTCTACTCATTTATCTCTTCTCAATTGCCAGCTCAGCTCACTTTTCCATCAACTCAGGATGCCCATGACCACATCGAATCCAAACTACTACTTCTCTCCAGAGAGTCCAGATTCCCTTCTTTCCTCTGAATTTTTATTGCCACTGTCACGTGTTCCTAGGCCCTCCACCACAAGCTTTATTCCTCTTTGACTTTGCCTCTTGCCTGCAACTCCCACAGTTTTACTTGCTGTGTTGTCTAGCCCAGCCCTTCTTGCTGCTCACAGTCAATTATTCCTCCTCTTCACTCTGCAAGAGCCTGCTCACTGGCGTGTCTGTATAGCCTTTCCTCCTCCAAATCCTCCCCCACCCAGCTGCTATGCTTCCTAAAGTACATTTCTGATGGTGTCACCCTCCTGCTCAAGGCCCTTTTAAATGGTTCCCTGCTGCCTACTGGAATAAATGCAAACTCAGTTCTGTTCTTGAACAAACCCATATTTCCAGTCTTGTCTCCCACTAAAACCCTGAAGAACTTCTCCAAGATCCCCAACAGGAATTCTGTTGTGTCCCAACAGGACTTGTTCACTCCACACATTCACTCAAGACATTCCTCTGACCTGAAATCCCTCTCTTCACTGGCAACTTGTCAAATTCCTACCCTTCCTTCAAGGATTTGCTCAAATGCCACTTACTCTGGAAAAATCCAACTGGATGTGTTATCTCTAGCTCTGCCTGCGTCCCTCTAACACTTCAGATCTTCCTGTGACCTACCATTCTGCCTAGCATTACAGTTATGTACATACTTGCCGGAGCCATTGTCTTCTCTCCCTTCCCTGGCTAGAAATTCAGGAGGGCTGGAATCATGCCTCCTCCATCTCTAGTCTCCTGAGTGCACAACACTGTACCACAAGGCTTCTGCCCCCGAAAAAGTTAGCTACACCCATAAGCAAGTGGTGGTATGTCATCTTTGGCTGATGCTTGTGCCACCCTCATTTTTAGAGACTTGCAGTGTTTTTTTCCTTCCTGGTGTTCATAAAAATAATTACTAAATTACTTATAATTGCCCTTTTCCAGCAGGCCTCTACCCCAGGGACCAAATCAGGGTTAAAACCCTCTCCAATGTCTCCCATTAGGCAATGGTAGAAAATCAAAGTACAAAAAGTCTATAGCTTCTCATATGCAGTGACTCATCCTATCACATCACACCACACCACTTCAGCCAGTGTGGTCAGGAGCTGGGCTCCCAGAAGACTTCATAAGTAGTACTCCTAGGAGTTAAACTAATGAGCATGAGGAAGAGAGAACTTTCCACCCCCACTAGTCACTATATCTAGTACCTGGCCCATTGTGGTTAGATGCATAGCTAGATGAATAGACAGATGGCAAAAGAATTTATTTAAGAAGGGTAGTGGAGTCCTATCCAGGGATCTGTCATGGCTCCTCTACCTTCTTTAATTTGAAAATGAAAATTTTGAATTAAATTTGATGGTTTATCAAATTCCTAGAACAGTGGTTTTCAGAGACCCCTAAAGTGCCCCAAACATAATGCTTACAACTTTAAAGCTGGAAACCAGAAATTAACACCTGTGACCAAGCTCCCCAGGAGTCTTTTTTCTTTTTTAAGAGAGAGAGAGAATCAGTTTAGTTTATCATGTGACTTTCGTTGCTCTGACACTGTTGTGTATATGGTGCTGGGGTTTGAACCTGCATCCTCGCACATGCCCAGTAAGCGCCATAGCCCCTGAACCACTGCTCCAGCCACACATGAGTCTTCTTTACACTAATGTTTGAAAACTTCCATTTGGTGGCCAGAATGTCACACAGTCCCAGTGCTTAGGAGGAGGTTGCAGAAAGAGAACAAGGCATTGCCTCATCATTTTTGCTAGTCATCTAAGCTAATTAAGACAATAATTTGCCATTAGTAGGAAGATTCCAAGACATGAAAATTGGATTAGATCTAAGAAACTTCAAGTCATTTAAAGAGGGACACAAAGTTATGCCCATTTCCATGCTCTTTTCATACTGGGATATGTTTTTGATATTATGACCAGAGCTAATTATGTTCCATGGAATGTAATTCAATTGTTTAGAGAGAATAAAAGCCTAAAACAGTATGGTTAAGCTACGAACCAGGCATTAGTCTCCCTTCCAGTGGTATGGCACAGAATTCCACTGTGTATGGCTAAAAGCTATAAAGGATGACACTTAGAGATGACACTTCACCCATGAAAAATGTCCAGGAACAGGGAAAATTGCAAAAAGACTCTTCCTTGCCAGTCATCTCCACCAAATACTTTCTTGGACGGAAGAAGAGGTTGTCAAGGAACTAATACTGACTGGTTTGAAATTGCTGCATCTTTGATCTGCTTTAACTTTGTTAGATCCTAAAGAATCAAGTCACTACTATCTTTTCTATTAATATTTTTAGAGAGTGAGTACAGACACAGTGCTAGGTCCTTTACAAAGGGGAACTCATCTTGATGCCCTAGCATCCTTACACAAGAAGCAAATTAAGAAACTGAAGCCCAGAGAAATTTGCCAAAGGTTATGTGGCTCCTAATAAATCAGGGAATTTGAATCCAGTTTGTCTGATTTCAAAGCCAGAAGAAATCTTTTCATTATCTAGTATCTTCCAAACTTGCCAGATCATAAGAATCATCTTGAGCACATGTTAAAAATAAAGATTTCTTTTAGTGGTCCTCTGGAGATTCTCATTAGCAAGGCTGGGGATGGAATTTACCCGTGTCCTGGATGGTTCATCATAAGAGGCAAGATTGGGAAACGTCTATTTAATGCCACATTGTCGCTTGCTAATCCATACTACTTCAGTCCTTGTGATATACCCTTTTAAAATTTACTATAAGTAAGTGTGTTCAACCACTGATCAAAACTCGATCTTTTCCATCCTACTTCTGTAAAAAAAAAGTATATTATATTAAGATGAAAATCATTAAAGTTATAATCTGAGATTCTGAAAAATTATTATCTCTTGTCATGTACCAAAAAAATCAGGCTGGCAATTTGTTTACAAAATAAGTTGCTTCATATTTTGTGATTTAGACAACAATTCTACCTTCTAAATGTAAAATGTACCCTTTCCTCTCTTTCTGTATTAGGTCATCTACTCTTGTTAACATTTAGGAAAAACATCTAGTGTAAATACGGTGAACAGTTCTCTGTACAAACAACTTCATTGATGTAAAAACAGACCAGAAGTTTTTCATTCTACTGCTCATTCCCATCAAAACATGGTGATGAAGATCTTATGAAATGAAAACAACTCAGAACTGAAATGTTTATCAAGTGTCAAATCCAAATGGTAACCAAAAGAAATGGAAAAAGTCACATTTAATCATAGCTTTTAGTTTTTTCCCTTTTTGCTCACTAAGTTTTTGCTAGGTATTTTGCTGAGATTATCACGAGACAGAAGAACATTATTTAATTAATATAGTAATGATATTTATTTCAGTATTTATCCACATCAATTAGGAAAAATATAGTTACCACTTTTAAACACTGGAAAAGTGGTACTATAGAAGAATCATAATTTAAAAAATAATCATCCCTCAAAATTGCAGCAGCATACCAGATCACTCTTTTTCATCTCTGATATGGTACAAGAAAAACACATTTAAAGTACTAACTACTGGGCTGGAGCGGTGACTCGGCAGTTGCGGCTCTTGCCCAGCATGCACGAGTACACGGGTCCAAACCCCAGCACCCACATACACAGCTAAGTGTCAGCCAATGAAAGCCATGTGAAAAACTCAATAAAAAATTGATTCTCTCTCTCTCTCTCTCACTGTCCTTCTCTCTTTAAAGAAAACAAAAAATATATATATTAAATACTAGTCACATGGGGAACACCTGTAATCTCAGCTATTCAGGAGGTTGAGGCAGGAGAATCAAAAGTTCAGGGCCCACCTGGGCAATTTAGTAAAGAACAAGTCTCAAAATAAAAAGAGTTGGGGATGTAGGTCAATGGCAGATCACCCATGGGTTCATTCATCAGTACAACAAAACAAATAAAAAACATTAAATACTATAGTATGAACATTCTTTAGGGAGCAAAAAGATGCTCTGACATGTATAAAGGATATATTTGCAGAAAATAATATCATTCCAAAATCATTTTATAAGCACAAGGCATGAGCCTCTTCCAATGTGATCATTCCTATTTAGTTCATTCTCCTTCCTATTTAGATGTGGTAAAGATGTAGAATTTAGACAACCAAGTAACTTCAGGGAGCACCTTATGCCTAGATGGAGTATTTGCATTTAAGACACAAACCTGAAAAATGAAGTTAAAAATGTGCCAAACTTTAAAATGGATTTATTAAGGTCACAGTATCACCTACAATATTTTTAAATATTCAAGAACTCACTTCCTGTCAAGAATAGCATCGTGAGAATTCAGATGTGAAAAGTGTCACTTCCAATGACTTTGTTCAAACCCAGAATTAGATAACTTGTGAAAATTAAGAAGTTTCAGCAAGGGCTGGGGAGGTGGCTCAGTGGTTGCGGCACTTGCCTGGCATGCTCAACTATGCAGGTTCAAACCCCAGCACCATGTACACAATGAAGTCGGGGAGTAATGGAGGCCACATGAAAAACTAAGTAAAAAATTGATTCTCTCTATCTCTCTCTCTTCCTCTCACTATCCCTCTTTCTTTAAAAAATTAGGAAAAAAAAAGAACTTTCAGCAAAAGCTAGTGTATCAGACATTTTTTCAATGTAAAGTCTGTATTAACTAACACCTCCACAGAACCAAACTATAGCAAAACCAGCACCACACAGAACCTTCGTGAGAACCATCAGTTTCCCAAAGAGCTGATTTACTTTTTTAGCACCAAAACTCTTTTATAAAACATAACCCAGTAGACTATAAATCTCTGTTAAACAGGACATACTTAGACTTCTTAAGTATATTGCAAGGAGTATAAATACAATGATGTCCTTAAGATCTACCAAGGTAGGTAAGGTTGTCCATGATTAAAAGCCCAGATTGCTTGCTCCCTCCCTCTCTCTTTCCTTTTCCTTTCTTATCTCCTCTTTTCTTTCTTCCTTTTTCTTTTCTTTGTCTCCATGTTCCCTCTTTCTGTTCTTCTTTTTTTTTAATTTTTTAAACAGAGAGTGAGATTTATTGGGAATTGACCGAGGGGTGCTTTACCACTGAGCTATCCCGAGCCCTTTTGATTTTGTTATTTTGAGAGAGTGCCTCACTAAGTTGCTGAGGCTGGCCTCTAATTTTTGACTCTCTTGTCTTAACCTCTCAAGTCTCTAGAATTAAAAGCATGTGCCACCTCACCCAGCCCTTCCCTTTTCAAAAAAATTTTGTTTCCCTTTTATATCCTTTTTTCATGTGCGTGTGTGTGTATATGTGTGTGTGTTTGGTGGGGGGAAATCGTCTTCTACCTTACAGTTGTGCCCTGTTACTTTTATACTTTTAATTAGTGCCAACCACTCATAACATACCTTTTCTCTTTCCAAATTATTGCTCCCCCTCTGCTATGGCCTCACAATGCAAACAAACTATAAGAATTATATATAAAATAAAAATCAACTAAACTCTTAACGAGAATATCCCCTCTGGTTAAAATATGTTATTTTTGTCACATTTATTTTGACTTCCTGTAGATTTCATAGATCCCAGCTGGGTCTCAGAAAATAAGGAGGTTATTAAATGGCTACGCTGTGACTTCTGAGAGGTTAATATGTGATGATTATTGAAATCCATGTGACTCTGGGGTGTCCACCAATTCGTCATGCATATAATAATATATATTAAATATGATTTATACTTAAGCATTGAGTGAAATTTCAACCTTTGGAACCTTGTGTATCATTTTTGCAATGTTCTGACAGTTTTCACATCAACCAGAAGCTGCCCTTGACAGGCCACTCAGGAGAATTGTCTGCCCTGCATTCCTAGTACAGCTCCAGAGAGCTTCCCCCGGAATGAGGAGGGTTGGACACCAAATCCTTCTCAACCTCCCCTATAAGAAGCAAAACCATAAAAACCGTGCATTAGTAATAACCTGGCGCTACCCACCTCTCTAGTTGGCCTTGCCCCAAGTTCGTATCCCTCACTCTGGGGCTCTCACAAAAGCAGGCTGCTCAGACCTATTTTAGGTTCCTTGAACACTCATTTGCTCCAAAGAGCCTTTGTCCAAGAGTCCCCTGTCTGGATGTTCTCTTCCCGGGGCCTAACAGCCATCACCTGGTTTCCTCCTACTCGGCTTCCTCACTTCCTAAAGAAAGTCAGACAGTCCTGCCAGGTCAGCTTTGCCTATTACACACTTGAGTAGTTAGCTTACTCCTAGGAGCCCTTGTCCAAATTGTAATTTTTCAATGAGTTGTACATAGGATACATTACCTGGAAAAAAAATAGTAGATGCTCAATAAATATTTGTTCACTCCATGGAAGGGAGGGAGCAAAGGTACCTCAGACAGACTGGCCTCATCAAGGTGTGCCAGGAAACCAATTTCCAACAGATCATAGTCCCTAGATTGCCACCAAAGTGCATGGGTCTTTCCTTTCCTTTCAAGAAAAGAATAAAATCAACTCAATGAACATTCAGCAGCACGGTGTGAAGCTATTAACTGCTATGCTCTGGAAATCACTGCATTATTCCATGCAAAGAAATAAGAAGGAAATCTTCCCAAACAAATGTCAAAAACTTTAGCACACTGTCGCACATTCTGCCTGTAGCATTTGTCTTTTGTTAATTTTCTTTTTTCTGGCGTTCTTCTCAAGTGTCTCTCAAGTTTTGGCAATTTCAAGTCTTCCTGTTGCCATGGAAATGGAAAACAATAATCTCAGAGACTGGGGGAAGGGAGAGATCCATCTATCAGTGTTCTAGTGCTTTCTACCTTTGATAGTAATTTGTATTTTAAGAGAATGTTGATTTGGAGGCAGTACTTCTGCGTCATCTACAAATATTTGTTTTTGTGCCTATAATGTGCCAGGCATTGTTCTGCTAGGAAAGCTTCCACCTCCAAACTGCTATCCTGAAGATAAACATGCTCTCCCAAATGTGGGCTCTCCAGTTTATCCTTAAGTGAAGTTCAAGTTGTGGAACATGAACTAGGAGCTCTAAGTGAGATCTTTGCCTGTGCCCTCCAGGCACCCATGCGACCCTTCCAGACATTTTATAGAACTCTTTCCAGCACCCTGGAAACTGGGGTTACAAAGAACCATACTATGTATATTATCAATTTTATTTTTTTGTCTCTATGTCACAGGTGGATAAAAATATCTTAATTTTCAGATCAAGAAATAAACATTTGATGTTGCTTTTGTTATTGTTGTTCTATAGTCTTAATAGTTGATAATTGCTCAGAACCCTTTAGCAGTAGTAATTGAAATTTTGGAAAAATTTGGAAAAGAAAAATAGTTTGTCTCCCTAGTAGGCAAATTCCACAATTTTACATCCTCTTAGAATTAACTTCTTTCTGACTTTGAACCAGGAAACTCCATGCATGTATATGTTGATGTAAGACTTGGCTTCTAGCAGGTTATAATATATTGTGTTTTAATGTAGTCCACATTTTATACACCACTAGAAATTTTGAAGGTTCCCTGAAGGAGAGCTATGGGAGAATCCGAAACCACCTACTCTTTTGCTTTTGTGTGGAAGTCAATTTCAAGTCTCTCCCTCTCCATTTGAATATCCACCTGATGAATTACTCTATATGGCAAATCCCCCACCCCCAGCTACTTTTTCTTGCCTATAATTCTGGTCTTAGGAATATCCAGAGGAAGCCCCTACCTAAAATATGTGTTTGAGTAAGGCCAGTCTCCAGACTAAAGATATCCCCTAATTTAAAATTCGATCACTAGACATTTGATTCTTCTACACCTTTATGAGTCTCTTTTGAAAAAATGTCAATATTCCTTGAAGGGCTAAGACTGGAAGTCATAATTAGGTTACATTCCCAACATACTCCTTAAGCTGACCGAGTGCCAACCCTCTGTGGAATATTAAGGTCAGGACAGGACCTGGAGGGTGGTAGGAGTGGAAAGGGGAACCCTGTGGGGGAGGGGTGGAGCACTGAACAAACTTCCATAATTCTGCCCTGGATTACACTCTTCAATTAATGGACTCTCCTAGAAGGTCTCTTTCCTCCCCCAAACCTCCACCCCATACACTTTGCTCTTCCTGCCTAGGTTTGACTTGTGTGTGTGGCTGTGAGCATGCATGTTATGTATGTGCATGAATGTCTGTGTCTACATCCCCAGGTCCTTCTTTGTCATGACACTGGCCTGTGTAATGGTGGTGATCATAAAAAATTAGTTCAGATTACTTGTTGGATGATTTAGGTATTTTCAGCTTCATTAACAGCTAATCACCTGGAGGATTACTCCTCCAGGGTTTGAAATATGCCTTCAAGGTGGCTAGACTCCCTGGAATGATCGTGTAAGGGGACTTCAGGAGGGTGTTCTATACACACAACTATTATGTCTTTTGTGGGAACATGTGTTTGCCTATGAACTGTCTGTGCATGTTTTTGGCAGGTCCTCTTTCTTATTCTCTACTCTCGCTGCCCCACCCCAGCGTCCGCCAGGTCTGCCAGGTCTGTCTTCAGATCCCTTGATCACCAAGCCTCCTGGAGACGGGCCGGAGCTCATTGAGATCTAGCAGCACCCTGAGAGGAAGGTCCCAGCTGGCCCTCAGGGAAGGCAGGCCAGCCAACTGCACCCGAGAGGGTTCAGAGTGAAGCTGGGAGGTGCAAGATGTGTAGCCTGAAGGCTGGGAAAGGTGCCACTGGAGACACAGCCAGATGTCTTGCCGCCCTCAGAAAATGCTCCGCTTGCCATGCCCTGAGGAACAAGTTAGCTTCAGTGACAAAAGTGTGACCCCAGAGCCTAAGTTTTATGTCACCTCTCTCCAATCACTGACAATACTCTGGTGGGCATGGAGGTTTGGCTGGCACAAGAGCAAATGAACACCTCCCCTTTCCACCGCAGCCCTGGCTTTAGGGTAGGGCCCTGGACTCAAACCTTGCTTCCACATCCAAAGCCTGTTTTTGCAAGACTGAAACAAACCACTAGCTCCTCCAGCCACACACAGTGCTCAATGGGTAGGACTAACCCCGTGTGCTCTTGACAGGGGCCATTGTCAAGGGATGGTTGGATCGGTCAGGGGTTTTCTCTTAATATTTATCAATGACCATTGTCAGGTGTTGCTAGGGTTGCAGGAGAAAGGTTTCACTTGATTGGCTAAGCAATTGTATTCTTTAACCAATCCAAGTGCTGTGCCTGGGGGAGGGGGGACTTAACAAGATAGAACAATATCACAGGCAGACGCATTCCGTGTACTAATAAGGCGTCTGGAAAAGTGGAATTATAGTGTGCAGGAATCCCATGCCCCTCCACCGCTCCAGCCTGAGCCCGATTGCTGTTCAAAACGTTGCAGCTTAAGTTAAAGTCATTCCCACTGACTGGAGCATATCAAGATTTCAAAACAGAGGAGTAGCAATTGCAAGAAGGAAGTAAAACTCCTTGCTCACTGTGTTTCACAGCCTTCCTTGGTGAAACTGCTGAATTGTAATTTAAAATATTCCACCCTTTCAAATAAATTAAGCTCATTCCTTAAAAACAGGAAGTGAGAGAGGCACACATGTATCAACTAAACATTTGCAGACCTTGTCCCACAAAGTTGAATATCACAGAACAGTCCCCTGGATTCATTTCAGAAGGATGGCAGCAAGGGCCACCACCAGGGGAGGCGGGAGGCCTGTGGCAGTATGCTCTTGGGGTGAAACTTGAATGCTAATTAGAAAACAAATGAAAGACAAATGTCAGCTTGAAGGGAAATTTGGATCTGGCCAGGTCGTAGATATTCAGAGATTCAGATAGACCTTCCGGTACTAAGGAAAATAAGAGTGTCCTCAATGGTAGCAAAGACTGAACCCTCCCATCAGAAAACAGAACTGCCAGGAAGCCAGATGTTCCTGCTGAACTCTGGTCGTAGATCAAAAACAAACAGCATTATCTGGCTTGAAAAATAAGTCAAACTCCTGTCAGATACTGACTTCCCATTCGGTTAGCAATATAATCACCAAACTGTAGTGTTTTTATTCAGTCACAAGAAAGGTTTCTTAAATTTTCCTTGTCAAGCCTCTTGGTCTGCCTTCAGACCTGTGCCTTAGAAAGTTGGAACTGCCATTGGAGAATACCAGTGGCAGAAAAGAAGAAAGAAGGGAAAGAAGGGAAGAAGGAAGGAGAGGAGGAAGGAGTAAAATGGACCAGTGTACGTTTTCTGTGAGCTCAAACTCTATTGACCATGTCCCCTACCCAGTCCAGTCCCTTTTGCTCACAAAGAACCTTACAGTTGAGCTAAGGTGGCTGAGTTCATTTTCGAGGTCTGATGAGTTTCCGAGTCCTATCTGTATTTTACTTCGTATGCATTTTGAAGTAATTGAAATGAGAGAAAAGTATAAAAGTTTCCAAGACCAGATAGTTTCACTTCCCATCTCCATGTAAAGAAGAATATCCACGGGCAGAAAAGCATTTTTTTCATTTTTATTAGTTCTTATTAGTTATGCATGACAATAGAATATACAATGACATAACTGTAAAAGCGTGGAATCTACCTTGTTCTAATTCAGCCCCCAGTATTTCTCCTCCTCTCCCTTTCTCCCACTCCCTTGTTCTCTTCCCTCTATTCTACTGAATTTTGTTATTTATTAATAATATTTGATAATAATTTGCATTTTTAAAATTAGTGTCTTATTGATGTACATGAATATACACTGTGGTATATTCGTATATGTACGTAGGAAAGCTGGGTCTGATTCATTCCATGAACTTTCTCTATCCCTTCCGTCTTTCCTCCCTTTCATCCCCTTTGTCCATTACTCTGACCTTGTCCCTATCGTGGTTTAGCTTCCACATATCAGAGAAAACATTCGACATTTGACTTTTTGAAATTGGCTTGTTTCAATTAGCACAGCAGCCTCCAGTTCCATCCATTTACCAGCAAATGCCATAAAGTCGTTTTCCTTTGTGGCTGAGTAAAACTGCATTGTGTGCATACACTATATTCAGAAAATGATTTTGGAGAAGAGATTGCAACAGGACTCTCTCAAGAGTTGTATGGGAAAGAGAACTTTCTGTCCTCCCCACCAAATGCGGGTATCCACTTTATGCTACTAACATTGCTCACCGGTAAGACCTGTCTCAATTGGACTTGGCCTGGATCCTCTAGTACCTCAAAGGAGGCGCTATTAAGAGCAAAACTTACTATTCCAAAAGAGAAGAAACTTAGAGTATGTTCAGCTAATTCTTTGATTGCATTGGATGCTAAATGCAAATTTTCGTGCTGTTGGCAACATCTTAGGAAGTAATTTAACCCACTTGCAATGTTACGCATAGTTTGTCATATGTCCCTGTGACTTTAACCCCACTATTTTCTCACATATGATTATTTCCATCAGATTTGTGTATTAATTAATTGGAACCAGTATCTTTATTTCAGAGGACCTAATGTCGAATTTGATATTTCTAACTCAGAACACACCCTGACTTCATCCGCTCTCTTCAGGAAAAAATCCAGGAGGCCAGAAAACTTAACTACTCACTTGTAACCTTCCTATTGGAGCAGTTGGACCTGGACTGGTGGGTTATGATTCTAGATCATTTTCCAGCCTGGCAGGCACACTCCCAGTCACCATGCAGTATTCTCCAGTGTTAGCACTGTCCAGAACTTTGTGAATTGGTCCACTCTCTCCATGTTTCATATTTCAAGATAATTTCCAATGAGAACCCTCCAGTCCATTTTGGTTTATAAAAGTCTACTGACTGGATCAATGAAAAAAAAAAAAAAACTTGACCACAAATTTCAACCTGCAACCAAACAGAAAAGGTCATCCATTTAAGTTTCACCCCTTTCTTTTCCTGAACCACAATCTCTAATAAAGGGAGAAATCTGTTAATGATTTTAAAAGAACAGGAACTGAAGATGCAAACAGCCTGGGATAATCCACACGTAAAGAAACAGTTGCAGACCATTAATGAGCACTAGGAGAAGATGGAATCAGGGAGGGAGCTACTCAAGGGAGTTTGCATGAAAGACCACTTTGAGCCTGCACCCTGAAGAAAGCCTCTACGTAAAAGTAGACCAAAACAACGATGAAGTTAGGGTAAAAAATATGAGTTTAATTTTCAAAATGTCGTCTGTAGTGAGTGTCCCTTTGGTCCAAACAAAACAAAGAGAGAATCAAACAGCTTCATGGACAAGAGCAGTTGGTATCGGGTCTGAGATGAAATCTTGGAAAGTCTCCAGATGCAGCCTAAGAAAGCAGGAAGAACTGCTACCTGTCTCCCGCTGACTCCCATTTCCTAAGATCTGCCTTCCTCCAGCAGACTGCTCCCTATCTCAACCTCTGACACCTAGGCCTCTCTGTGGATTTCTATCTTTTGGTTTAATTTTTTTTAAAGCCTTTCCGAGGAGAGGGGATCTGTTTTTCATTGGTTTGTGCCATACAATCAAACTATTTAAAATACCATATCTCAAACACACTGATATGTTCATGAGTATATTGGCTAATAAGCTTTTTTTTTTTTTTTTTTTAAGAGAGAGGGACAGTGAGAGAGACAGAGAAAGAGAGAAACAACTTTATTTAGGTTTTCACATGGCCTTAGTTGCTCCAACACTCAGTTGTGTAAGTGGTGCTGGGGTTTGAACCTGGGTCCTCGTACTTGCCAGGCAAGCACGGAAACCGCTGAGCCACCGCTCTAGCCCCCCTAATATGCTTTTGATTTGGGCAGTAGTGGCTTTTTCCAGCCACAGAAGGTGTGTTATTATAAAACAAAAAGAAATGGAAGGGCAAGTGTTGGCTTCGTTTCTGTAATTTCTTGAGTTTTTACTGATCACCAGTCTCCTCAGTTGTTCCCAAAATGGATGTTTCTTTTGGCAAAACCATCTATTACAGTCGTGAGTCTACAACAAATTTGGGGAACATTGTTTGAGGCCCACAGGCTTTGTTTAGATTTTTGAAAGAAATAACTACAAAAGAAAAAAAATGATCAGTCAGACTTTATCAAAATTTTAAAGACTTACATCAAAAGAGACCCTTAAAAATATGAATAGGCAAGCCGTGAACTGGGAGAAAAAAATTACAAGACAACTTTGACAGAGAATGGATAACCAGGATACGTAAAGAATTCCCACTCATTCATAAACACAATAGGGCTGGAGCAGTGGCTCAGCAGTTGGAGTACTTGCCTGGCACCACAGCACCACATACACAACTAAGTGCTGGAGAAACAAAGGTCAGATGGAAAAATAAATAAAAATTGATTCTCTCTTTTTCTCTCTCTCTGTCTTTATTAAAAAAAGATAAGTAATAAAATTGAATGAAAAATAAGCATGTGACAATGTGATCAATGTCCTTCGTCATCAGAAAAGGCAAACGAAAACCAAAATGAGATATCACTATATGCCCACCAAGATGGTTTATAATAAAAAGACTGACAGCACTGAAGGCAGCAAGGATGTAGAGCAAGTGGAACTCTCACTCATGGGCAGCATATTCACTTGGGAAAAAGGAATAAATGGTTCTTTAAAAACTAAACATGTACCAGTTAATCCAGCAATTGCACAAGTAGGTGTTTTCCCAAGGGAAATGAGATTTGTGTAAAAATGTTCATAACAACAGATTCTACCCGGATTTGGGAACACATAGCTCACCCCACGTAACCCTCCCCTTAGCAGTCTCCACTGGGTGCCCAATTTTGTACAGCACAGGGAACTTTGTGAGATGCAATAAACTATCTGATGATGTCTAAAAAAATAATGTTCATAATAGCTTATTCATAATAGGAAAAACAGGAGATAGCCCAGATGTCCATCAAGAGAAGAATAACTATACAAATAGTGGTATAGTCACACAGTGGAACACCAGTCAGCAGCACAAAGCAGTGAACTACTGTTACAATAGCATGAACAAATCCCCCAAACATTAAAATGAGTAAAAGAAGTCTTACACAGTTCATACCGTTTGATCCATTAATATAAAATTCTAGAGGAACAAAACTGATCTGTGGTGAAAAATCTAAACAGTGGTCGCATCTGGGTTTTGAGAAAGGGGAGAGAGACAAGGATTGACAGGGAAAGGGCTTCAGGGAATGTTCTAGGGTGATAGAAATATTCTAGACCTTGATAGGGGTTTGGGTACACAGGCACATATTTGTCAAAGCTCAGAAACTGTATACTTAATTTTTGCATTTCAAAGTGTATGTTTTATAACAAAAGTAAATATTGAACTTATATTTTTAGATGGAAATTGGTGGGTGCCTATAATTAATTGTGTGTGTGTATGCTGGGGGTTGAATTCAGTGCTCTACATAGGGCAGGCAAATGCTCTACCACTGAGATACATCCCCAGTCTTATAATTCATTTTTCTAAGAGAGAGGGAAAAGAGAGAGAGAGAGAGAGAAAGAATCAATTTTATTTAGTTTTGCATCTGGCTTTCATTGCTCCAACACTTCGTTGTGTACGTGGTGCTGGGGTTTGAACCCACATCCCCACGCGTGCCAAGCAAGCACTCTACTGCTGAGCCACTGCTCCAGTCCCCAAGAATAGTAAAATTTCAATGGTAGAATCTATAACTGTAAAATTCTTTCAACTTGATGCATATTTGAAAACACTCATCATGAAGTGCTAGGGGAAAATCAGTGTGCCATGCTGACCGGGGGGACCCTTTTCAGTCATTTGTTAGATCCAAATGCTCCATTTTCTTAGCGTTCATATTAGCAGTTTAGAGAGAAGACAAAGGCTGGGATTGGAAGACTCTCCTCATCTGACTTCTTTTTCTTTTCAAATCTAGTCTTTCATACCTTTGTATGTGAGTGGACAACAGAAGCCAAGAAATAGCGATTATGAGAGTAAGGGAAAACTGTAACCTTAAAAACAACAGCAACCAAACTCCTACTGTAAAATATTGAGCATCAAGAGTCAGCACTCAGTCCAGACTTTGCAGAATCAAGAAATTAATGAAAACACCAAGACTGCATCCTCAGAACCACCGAGGAATGATAATTACAGACAGTATTTCTGGAGCAGACACATAACCTTGAGTCCCAGGATACCTCCTAAAGCACTCTAATAGTATGCTATTTGTGGAAGGTTTTTCCACCTTTAATAACAGAGAAATAATGTTAGAAGGAAAGAAATCCCTCATTTAGCCACTGGGGTGTCATTATTGAGCCCCAGCTGAAGGCCCCTTAAAAGCCTCCATGTGGTGAAAGAACATGTTTCCCCATGAAATCAAAACTGAGTACATCTGAGACTTTTGTACATCTTTTTCCTTGGATCTTAAAATGGATTTGTGCATATTTGTGAAAAAAATTTTATGATGTGCTATCTTCCAAAGTGAATGGTTATTTATAATTCATAAAAGACCTGAGCACAGGAAAATCTTTTCCTTTTATTAGCCCTGTAAAGTTAGACCAGCTGATATTTTAGAACATATTACAGACATCAAATTCTCCTCTGTATCGTTGAAGTTTCTCTTCAGACTAAATGCGAAGAGACAGTGCTATTGAATCTGTTGCTCAAAAGCTGGTGGGGTCCAAATCTCTTTTGATTAAATGTTAAATAAACAAAACATCACTTTCAGACCCAGGCTCTAAAGACACAGAAGGGAAAATACTTGGAATGCTAAGCATACTTTTTAGATCTTGCACAGCCTTTGCAAAACACGAAGGCATATTTTAAAATGGATTTTCTGTTTCCAGCATTTAACCAGTCTTCAGACACAGTTGCCACATCATTTCCTTTCCACTGCTGCTGGCTACTTGTGAGTCACAGTCCTGATAGCATGAGCAAGAGAGACTAGGGCCAAGGAGTATGGGCACCAGGGATCTGGACCCATTACAGGGAGTCCTGGTGCCAAGGGCTCCCATCCAGCTGCACCTGCACGTCCCCCACCAATCGTGATATCATGGAACGTTATTTCCTTCAAAGAATCCAGCTTTCTTAGCTCACTCTGCTAGGGAGACGTCACCTCATTTGCTGCTGTGCCACAGAGCCACATAAAAGAGTTAGGCAGATCTTAGTTAAATCTGAAAATAGCACATGTTCCTGCTTTCTTTGAAGTTCCCTTCCCTCTAATATTCCAGATGAGCTTTGCCGACTCTATTTTAGACCTATCTGGAGATAGACATGCTCTCTGTAGCCTGAATTTAAATGCCTTAACTTAAAATATGGGTTGCTATCTGCCAAACACCCAAAGCCCGTTCATTCACTTTTAGAACAGAATCCTTGGCCAGAACAAATTGCCTCCCCCTCCATTCTATAGCACACCCCATTCCTACTGCTGCCCTAAACCAATGGATTTTCATTCAGTTCCAAAGTTTTTTGCTAACTGAGTGATTCTTCCATCTTGTAGACTGTTGAAGCAGCCAGTGAAGCAGACACCGGCTAGCTGAATATACTGCAGTTCCTTCCTTCTGAGATAAGGACATCCCATCAATATTGCTTGGGAAAGGACAAGTGTGGAGAGTTCATCTATGGAGATTACATTACGGTGGGCAAACAACTCTGAAGACTCTTTCTAGGAGGGTATGTTAGTCAACTTTCTATTCTGTTAACAAATACCTGAGATAATCAACTTATAAAGTGAAAAGGTTTGTTTTGTCTCTCAGTTTTGGGGGTTTCAGAACATAGTCAGTTGGTCCCACTCTTTTAGACCTGTGCCAAGACACATACCATGGTGGGAACTGGTGGCAAAGCAAAGGTACTCAATTCATGGCAAGAATGTGAAAAAGAGAGGAAAAGGAAGGGGCTGGGGCCCCACTATCCCCCAGCCCTCTTTAGGAGACGCTGCCCACCATTAACAGTTTATCTACTACATCTTAAAGTTTCCACCACCACCCACTACTGCCGAGCTGGGGACTAACCTCTAACACTTGGGCTGTAGGGGACATCACAGATCCAATTCACAGCTGAGGGACAGACTGACTTCTGGACAGTTCGGTACTTTCCCTTCCCTCATACTAGCTCTTAGGCTTTTAGCTGCCACAGAAGGGTATAAATACAGAGAGAGGAATGGGATATTCAAATGCTTTCTGAGCAAGCTTTTTGTCATCATGAGCTGCCTGACTCAGAAGATCAGAATGAAGAGAGCTCAACCTCTTGGCCACATGCCAGCTTCTCTGTATGCTACCGACAGTGGGGATGGAAAAGGCAATATTTATTCTGAGGACCCTGACAACACTGTCCTGAAGTCATTCGCCTGCTGCTAAGAGGTTTGTACTTTATAAGATCCAATGAGAGAGGATCCATAAGCTGTGCTAGACTTGTATTTCCATTTCTGCCCTCTCTCATTCAACAGATCTGAGCACTGTTTGGAAAAAACAAATGATGGCAAAACCAAGCATGTGATATGCTCTCCCGTTAGTTTTAGTTTCACCCTTCCAGAATTTATTTCCCTATCACAAAAATTGAAATCTTTCAAGTCCCTCCTCTTCATCATCCACCACTCAAAACATTCAATCATTCTCTAACACAATCTTAATCAAATATCTACTACGTGTCACGACCATCCATCTACCCATCCTTACTACAAATATTCCTTGGGCACTGAGCATGTGCCAGATGCAGAGATGGAACTCTGTGAGCCTTGCCCATCAGGAGCTCACATCACACTGAGGATGCTCTGTTCCCCAGGCCTGCACAGAGCACCGTTCACTTGCTGCTTTCACTACACAAGCAAGGAAGCAGGGCGTAACTTCACCTCAACAATGTCTCTAGGTTCATGAAACTGGCCCACCCCTTTGCCACCCACCATGTCCACTGGAACCTGATACACGGTCAGTAAAGAGAAAAACTGAATGTTTGCTGCAATGGGAAAAACTGTGAAAAACTGTCCTTTGAAAAACTGCTTTACTGGGGGAGGAGTTGAAGAAGAGAAATGAATTAGAAAGAAATCTGGATGGGAAGAAGATGCCAGAAAGGCACCCAAGGCTTCCCTTTATGCTGTATCCAGCCAAGGTTCTGACTAACACTAGGGTTTGTTTATGGCATTTCATAAATAGGCCAGACAAGCTCCCTTGGCCAGTACTTCTTGAAGAAGTTTCCACACCCCAGGACAAGGCCAGAGTGTCCTGGTTTGCCTGTTGCAGTTCACCAAGGCTGGGTTACAGGTTTGCAAATACTACAGGGTCAAGATATGGATACTCTCAGCTCCAGAGTCTGCAGCCAGTGTCAGAGGCTGGGAAAGGGAGGCAATTTGACCCTACCTTGTATTGTTTTGGCTTTTTTTTTTTTTTTTTATCATTATTGGGGATTGAAACCAGGGCGTCATGGATGCTAGGCAAGCACTTTTCAACTGGTTTACATTCCCACCCCCAAACCTTTTTATTTGGAGACACAGTCTCACTAAGTTGCCCAGGCTGGCCTTGAACTTGCAATACTCCCACCTCCATCTCCCTAATATCTGGGATTACAAGTGCGTACACCACCACACCTGGCTCTGTCCTACATTTTGTCAGCTGCGCTGATAAGAGTTCTTCTGAAAAAGTGACTGAAGACAGAGCCTCTATTTACCCAGGGCCAGAAATTCTCTCCCCCGTCATCAGTCCTGTTGCTGGTATGTATTACAGAGGACCGCCTTTATTCTCAAAACCCTCTCCCCCAACCCTGAGTTCCTCCTTGTCCTGAACCAAAGATAAGCATTCTCGGCCCAGTATTGATGGCCTTCACTTTGGGTGTCACAAGCCCTGGTTTTCCCCAGATTCTTCAACCCAGAAGGAATATAATGCAAGCATCCTGTGGAATTAAAATTTTCTAGTAGTACTGGGGATCTAACCGAGGTATGCTTTGCCCCTGAACTACCTCTCCAACCCTTTTCGTTTTTTTTTTATATTGAGACAGGGTCTCGCTAAGTTACTGACAGTCTCACTAAGTTGCTGAGGCTGGCCTGAGCTTATGGTCCTCCTATATCGGCCTACTGATTTGTTGGGATTACAGATATGCACTGCTATGCCTGGCTCTAGTAGTTAATTCTTAAAAATATTTTTAAAGGGGGCTGGACTGGTGGCTCAGTGGAATTGTGCTTGCCTGGCATGTGTGAGAATCCAGGTTCGAACCCCAGCACCACATATACAACTTAGTGTCAGAGTAACTAAAACCAGATGAAAAACTAAATAAAATTGATTCTTTCCCTCACTCTCCCTCTCTCTCTCTCTTAAAAAATTTTTTAAAAATATTTAAAAACAGATAAAAATTTGTGGTTTTGCATTCAAATTTATATATTTATTTATTTTGCACAACTTTATTAAGATAGAATTCACATATCATATAATTCACCCGTAAACATGCATAATTTAGAATATTCACAATTATTACCACAATCAATTTTAGAACCTTTTAATCACACCATAAAGAAACACCATAACAGGACTGGAGCGGTGGCTCTGCGGTTTCAGCCCTTGCCTGGCAAGCACGAGGACCCGGGTTCAAATCCCAGCACCACATACATAACTAAGTGTTGGAGCAACTAAGACCATGTGAAAAACTAAATAAAGTTGTTTCTCTCTTTCTCTGTCTCTCTCACTGTCCCTCTTTCTTTAAAAAAAAAAAAAAAAGAAAAGAAAAAAATAAACACCATACCATTAACACTTACTTTCCATTTCCCTCCAAACCCCCCCAATATTTTGTACCTGCCAATCTATCTTCAGTCTCTATGGATTTGTCTACTAACCATTTCTAGAAAAGGAGAGTGAGAGAGAGAGGAAGAGATAATTAATTTTATTCAGTTTTTCACATAACTTTCATTATTCTGACACTCCCTTGTGTACATGGTGCTGGGGTTCCAACCCTAATCTTTGTGCATGCCAGGCAAACGTCGTAACCACTCAGCCATTGTTCCAGCCCCTAACATTTCTTATAAAATAGAACCATACAATGTGTGGTCTTTGTGTCTGGTTTCTTTCAGTTAGCACAGTATTTTCAAAGTTCATTTGTGGTACAACATTAATTTTAATTATGCATTTTACTAAGCCCAATCTATCCAAAACATTATCATTTCATGTAGTCAAAAATTTAAAAAAATGATTCATAATATGATTTATGTTATTTTACACTAATTTTTTGAATGGTAAAGTGTATTTTACAATTCTTTTTTTTTTTTTTTAAGAAAGAGGGACAGTGAGGGCTGGAGTGGTGGCTCAGTGGTTACAGTGCTTGCCTTGCATGTGTGAGTACGCGGGTTCAAACCCCAGCACCACATACACAATGAAGTGTCTGAGCAATGAAAGTCCATGAAAAACTAAATAAAATTGATTCTGTCTTTCTCTCTCTGTCTGTTTCACTGTCCCTCTCTTTCTTTCTAAAAAAAAGAAAGAAAGAAGAAAGAAAGAAAGAAAGTGAGAGAGAGAGAGAAGCAATTTTTATTTAGTTCATGGTGCTGGGATTCGAACTCGTGTATTCTCGCATGCCAGGCAAACGCCATAACTGCCAAGCCACTGCTCCGGCCCCTGTATTTTACACTTCTGGTGATCACATTTCAAACATCAGTCACATTTCAAGTGCTCAATAGCCACATGTGGATCCTGGCTACTGAACTGGCCAGCATGGCCCTAGCCAGAGTCCTTCTGTTCCTTGTTAAAAACAAGACCATCAACTCTCTCTTTTTTTTTTTTTTTTTAAAGAGAGAAGGACAGTGAGAGAGAGAGGGACAGAGAAACAGAGAGAATCAATTTTTATTGAGTTTTTCACAAGGCTTATGTTGCTCCGAAACTTAGTTGTGTACGTGGGTGCTGGGGTTTGAACCCGTGCACTTGCGCATGCCGGGCAAGCGCCGTAACCGCCGAGCCACCGCTCCAACCCCCCCATCAACTCTCTTTGATTGCCACCCCACTCTGGGCACCTCTCATCCCTATGGGCACTTACACCACAATTCACAGGTGACATTAGGGTTTTAAGGCAGTCACTATATTGTGCTACTTAATCCTTGCTTCTTTTCCTTGCAGAGGGCTGGGAGTTCATGCTCCTACCTTGGCCATGAAAACTGAGATCAACGTGCGTGAGCTGGTGACTGGAGCCCTCTCTACCTGCTGGGTCTGCTTACCTGGGCACCCTGGTGAACGGTCCATCTCGCTGCTGGGAAACTTTCTGCTCTGGTTCTTGAGGACAGTCTTGAAAAACTTAACAGAAGAAGCTTTTTTCTTACTTAGGAAAAAAAAAATAAGACTGTCATTTCTTAATTTTCTCCCTGGCACATTTTCCAGCCATTGTTTTGCTAATAATAGCTCTAAGCACACAAATAAAGCTCACTGGTAGTGGTAGATTTGTGAACTTGCTACAAGCTCCCTCCCAGCTTTATCCTGCTCCTGTCAGCCATTTCCCCAAGAAAATGGACATTTAATCAGTGCAAGGTGCATCTTATTAGTCTAGCTCATCAGCTATCACCTCCTTCCAGGCTCCACAGAGAAGACTGACACACACGCAGCACTGCCACCAACTACCCGGGATGCAGGAATTTCAATACGAAGTGGCATCTTTATGAACCAGTAGTTATCTCAGTGTGGCTCCGTCTATATGGTAATACGTAAGTTATTTCCAAGCATGTGTGACTGTTAAGACTGGCACATGGAAATGTTTGTGAAATTACCTTTCCTTTTATTTTTTTTTTCTTTAAGGAAAAACTTACAAAATTGGGGGGGTATTTAGTCCACAAAATAGAAGATTGAGGGCACTTTTAATAAGTACACACTTAATAGAGATGTAAGAACACCAATATTAGCTTCTTTCCCGTTCGTTCTCAGAGCAGGAAGAAAGGGAAAGCACCAAAGCTGCTAGAGAAGGAATTTGGGGTTGACTTTAGGAAGAACTTTCTGGTAATAATATCCAAGTGCTGAAGAACCTCTCAGAATGGGCTTTAGGGTTTCCATCAACATACATTCTACTGAGCACCTTTTAGGGATTTCCTGGTTTGTGTCCCAGGAATTTAATCAGGAGATTTCACCTAAACATTTCTCTTGAATCTGGTTTCCTAACTTCAAGTGCTGCTATCTCTTTATTTAAACTTTTCTTTTTCTTTTCCATTTTCTCTCTCTTCCTTCCTTCATTTATTCCCTCCTGCCTGCCTCTCTTCCTTCCTTCTTTCCTTTCTTTTTCTTTCCAGGCTGGTGATAAGCCAGGGCCTCAGAAGCTAGGCAAATGCTCTACCACTGAGCTACATCCTCAACCCCTTATCTTTTCTTTTTATTCTTGGCTACCTGTGAGGGATTACAAGGCCTGGCCATGGTCCTGGAGTCTTCAAAAAAGAGAAATTTAATAAAGTTTTAAAAATTAAAAATTTTTTTAACAGAAAAACTTGAGCTACTACACAAGTCAAGACTTCTTTGGCCTTTTGCTCAAACAGCTATTCACAATGCCATGGCATTCTGGGAAAAGATAGGAATGGTAGACACCTTGGAGGTTTAGAGACTTCCTGTAAGCTTGTTTTTGGAAAATGGCAGCAACATTGCCATTCTAGGATTTTCTATTAGGCCAAGTTGGCTGTCTATGCAGAACAGTTAAAACACCCAGTGCCCCAGGGAATGTCATAAAATTTTACTGTCTTTGGTCACCCTATTCCATGAGTTGGGGAGAACCAAGTTTTCATGTAAGCACCTGGCTATGAATCACTGGCTCATTGGCCACCACTTGGAGTCTGTTTTCCCGCTGTAATTAATTTTTCTTTATGTTATGCACATTCCTGTGATGGTGATTCTTAACCTTTCCTAGGGATGCATGTCTAATTCCGCATAACTCTGAAATTACTTCAGTTGTTTCCAAGGCAATATTGTGTGATCCAAGCAGCTCTGCTACTGCTGTGATTTTAAAACATCTGAATAGTCCCATTTTTTCTCCTTCTTTTCCTGAGCTTACTTCCAAATGGAAGAAAGTCTTGTGAGATAATAGGGTGGTGAGGAGGAGGAAAGTCTGCCTCAATTCCTGCTAGTTATTCCATGTTGTGCTTGAATGGGTCATTTGTACCTGGTCTCTGTTTGCTAACTTCAATGGGCTGTTTGCATAACTAGATCAAATTATGAAAGGACTTCCATTCTAAATGTTTAGCACTCACAGAATGGTTAGTGCTCATATACACACACAAAGAGAGAGGAAGACAGACAGAGAGAGAGAGAGAGAGAGAGAGAGAGAAAGGAAAAGAGAAAGAGAGAGAGATTACCACCAACAGCAACCAAGCTCCAAGTACAGATAGCAGCCTTGGGAAAGCTGTGCTGGAGAAAAAAAGATTTTCTGAAAGTTCATCCCAAAGCCTTTCTGGTTTCAATTTCCCCTGTCTTTTTGAAATAAGATCCAGTACCCCCAGTCCTCTACCTTGAGTAAAGTAGCTGGGACTTGGCAGGAAGTGGCGTGGTAGACCACCCAAGTACAGAAGTGTCTGATGTGGAAGGGGAAAGTTAGAAGATAATCTAAAGATGATGTCAAATAGATGTGAATGAGTCATGGATCCAGGCTCCCATTTCTCTCCAGTGAAGGTCCTCACTGAAGCTTTCAGTTAACCATCCAGCTAGAAAAGGTTGGGTTAAGTCACTTTCTACCCATACCTCTGCCTTAAGACAATGCACAACTAACCCTTTCCAAAGCCTTCCCACACTTTCAAGTTCTTGAGAAATGTTCCTGTGCTCTAAACTCCTCAGGCTGTGTTCTGTCTAACAAGCCTCTCTCTTCCTTTTACACACATTTCCTTATCACCATCTGATGTCTTTTGTCTCTTGCATTAAACTGTGAAGTTCCTGAATCCAAAGAACAGGACTTGTTCCATCTGAACATGCCTAGCACCTCCATGCTAATACCTGGATGGGGGAGTTAACCCACATTCCCTGGCTTTCCGTACTTGGCTTGTTTTATTATCACTGTAGACCAAAGGGCTCTCTTTTAGATCACAAGATCTGGGAGGGCAGGACCTCAATTCATGGACAGTGTAAGCAGATGTGTGCCAGAGTTAGTGTGCCTGGGGGCAACCACTCCTGGGGCTTGATTTGAGGGGTCTGGGAAATATTCTTCCACTGACCTCTTGAAAGCAGGAGCACTTTTTCACTTAGTTTGATGCTTGTTAAAACACAAATCCCTCTGGGAGCAGTGACATGATAAGTTATCTGTGATTAGGGTAGATAAGGACAGGTAATGAGCCTGGGGAAAGGAGATGGTGATATCACCAGAAGGGTGGAATTTGGGTGTCAGTCAGACCCATTCACACCAAAACCTTTTCAGGAATGTCTGTGAAATGAAGAATCCCTCTCTGTCACCAGGCTCAGCAGACTGGACTATGAATAAGAAGGGCACTGACTCTGTCCACATAGTGCTCTGAACCTTGACCAATAATAACCCATCATCTGGTCAGCTGCCAGAGCTTGACCTGTTATTATCCCAACTTTACAGATGAGAAACTGAGCCACACAGGGCCCAAAAGTCATATAGACAGAGAGTGGCAGACCCCAGAGAAGCATTCTTGACCCATAAATAGTTACTAAACTCACTTTCCTCATCCCTTTCCCACACTCCCCCTTGATTGTTGTCCTCCTTCCACCCTTGTCTAAAGACTCACCTTGAAGTTAATCCTGATGAATCTTAAATGTGGGAAACACAATTCAGAAGGCAGCAACAGTGTTCCAGCTATATTTAAGTCCCCACAAAGAAAAGTTTTCAAGAAGTGGCAACCAATATGTTACCATGAAATACTTTGAAAAATGTAAAATTTTCCAAAAATGTGATCCAATGCTTTAGAAAGAACCATGTATTCCTCTAAACTGCAATATACCCACTGAGATGCTTCCCCCACCCCATACTATCGATAAACCAGGGTCATGACCATTGCAATCTTTACATCACTTGACACATACAGAGTGTAGTCTTTCTAGGGTGGGGTGGGGTGCCATTCTGTGTATGTATGTGTTAATTTTAAGACGCGAATAAACAAGCACACATACGACTCAGTCTTGAAGAGGACAAGATTTTATTTTCTTCTATACAGGTAGTATAAGTTTAACTTGTTGAAAATTTTTGGAGGCTTATTACTACCAAGAAAACATTAATGATTATTGTGCTTACTCTTGTAACCAGTATTAACAGCTCTTCTTCTTTCTCCTATCCATGATTAAAATTGTAGCCAAGGTCAATTTATTTTTATTTCATGTATGTATATGTGTGTGTGGTACTGGGGATTGGCCCTAAGGTACTCTACCACTGAGCCTACACCCCGAGACCTTTTTTCTTTTATTTTGAAACAGGGTCTTGTTAAGTTGCCCAGTCCAGCCTCAAACTTGTGATCCTCCAGCCTCAGCCTCATGAGTCACTGGGATTACAATACCACCACAATTAAGATCCCACCAAGCCCAAATATGTTTACAGTTAACAAAAGTTAGAGGAGTTCTCCTTAATTCTGGAATGAAATGAATTTTTTTAAAGAATGATTGAATGTGTACTTGGTGATAAGTACACTATATAATGTGTTCAAGTATCAGCCTTCAATTTCTCCTTGAAAAACTGGTGTTAACCCTTAACTAATGGCATGAGGGACATCTAATGGTTCACACAAGCTCTGTAGAACTGTGAACATCCCATGAGATCTTATCTGTGTGGGCATTTCAGCTTCTTTCTTCAGGGTGTTGAATTAGAGAGATTGTTTTCTCTTTCATTTTCTTTTATCCACTCCCTTCACCCCCATCAGAGATCCAACCCAGTGCTTTGTACTTGCTAGGTAAGTCCTCTGCCTCTGAGCTACGCTACCAGCCTAATTCATTTCTTTTGTAAAGCACTGTGCTTGGGTTCTGCGTCCTTATCAACTTTCCAGGGAAGCTTCGTGTCTCTCTGTAAAGCTATTGCTGGGTGGTGCCGCAGCCCTTGATATCTATAGCTGGACACTGTGTTGGCAACCATGTTCCCTCAGGGAGATCAAAGCTCCCTCTCAGCACTGTGGTGAGGGCAGAGGCATTCTAAAGGCCCTATCTAATGGGAGTGATTTCTACCCATTTGGAGTTTGAATGTAAATGGATCCTTCACTGGCAGAATTGTGGTTCAAGTCACTAACTAGCCTTTCTCTGTTGCTCATGGTACTGCTGTTGGAACTCTCCGTGCTCAGTATCAGCTTGAGTATACAGATACATAAGGCCTTGAGAAAAACTCTGGTATGTTCTTAAGGCAGCACAGATGAGGTAAGTAGGCCAGCAAGTCATCTGACCTCAAGCTCAAGGGAACTCAGACAGTGGCTGCCATTCTGCAGCAATTGTGTGTTGGGAAAACAGAGTGCTTCTCACCATAATGTAGATCCTAAATAAATCCCTCAAACCCTGGGCTCTCATGATATCTGCAGGGGAAAGACCAGATCAGCCCTTAAGGAACCTTAAATTTGTAAACCTCTTGGTTCTTTCAGAAACTTTGGGACAACCTACACACCTGTTGCTGCAAGGATATTTTCCAATTCCTCCAGCCGTAACTCCATGATTTTGCAGTATCTGCAGTTGTCAGTCAACAAACCTCTGCTTTATTAGTAAGTTGCATGCGAGGCTGGACAATGCCAGGAATGGGTCAAGTATTCCAGCAGCAAAAGGATGCGTCCAGCACCCATGCTTGTTGGCAAGAATCGGGGTATATGGAAAAGGAACACTGGCCAGAAAGAGGGGTTCAGACGGATGAGAGATGGCCTACCCCTGACAGAGCTCCGCATTACCTACAAGGGAGAGCCCAGCCCTAGCTCTTAGAAGAACTGCTCTCTCCGCTTGCAAGCAGAGACAGGGCACCCAGGAGGGGCCCTGGGAGACTGGGAGTATGTTCAGGCAAATGTGAAACTCAAGCCCTGAAAGCTAAGCCTCAAATCCAAATATGCTGTTACGCAAAGCGCTCACAGATTGGCTCGCATCTGATTATCGTCTGAGGTTACTTGTTGGCATGTGCTGAGTAATTCTCTGGCATGCCCGTGGCTCGTCAGTGGCATTCCTTCCTGAGTCACCCCTGGACCAGCAGCCTGGCTCAGGGAGGAAGGTCCAGCACTGTCCAAGAGGCTATCAATTTTCCATGAAACTGAAAGCCCGCAGTCCTGATTTGCTGATGTCATCATGCTTGCGTTTCTCTCTGCAAAGATGAGCTGGTAGGCACTTCCGGTGAGTGTTTGAAGGATCTGAAGAAGCATATCGGGGGTTGCACCTAACTGTTGAAGTGCAGAATAGCTGTCTGTCATCAGCTGGATGAGAAAAGTTAAAATCCTTGCCAGAACTCGGGAGGCAGAGGGAGATGGCATCTCTCACGGGAGCAGCATTAGGCCAATTACAATGCTCAGCATTTTCCCAGCACTCTGGGTTCAAAGCTCTTTGCACTCAGTTTGTTTCTTTAGCTGAGTTTCTTAAACACACACCACCCCTTGTGGAGCTCTCTGGGCCTCCACCCAAAAGCTAAAGGATACAAAGAGGAAGAAGAAAAGACTGAGCAGCTGATTCTACCCAAAGAGAGAAATCGAGCCAAACATTTCAGTGTTTCATTATTCTCCAAAAGCCTGTCAATACTTACAATGGGGGAAACCAGGAACAGGCAAAATACACAATAATAGAAGGTTGGCTTTGTACCTTATGGAAAAACAAGCCATCATTGAAGTCATGTTGCACACAGTAGAAGAAACCTTAATGATGTGGAAAAATATAAACAACATATTGTTAAATGAAGACATTATAAGACAGCATAGATAGATGATCATATTTTGCAAATATAGATGATGTGACATACAGTAGAGAAAAACCCAAGAGGATACAAATTAAAGTACTAATAGCAATATTTGTAAGCTAGGGTGGATTTGTGGGCAGGAGTGCTAAGTATTGAAACCACACCACTGAGCTACATCCCCAGATTTTCTCTTTTTTCTTTCTTTCTTTCTTTTTTTTTTTTTTTTGCAGGGTCTCACTAAGTTACCTAGGCTGGCCTCAAACTTTCAATCTTCTTGCCTCAGCCTCCCAAGTAGCTGTGATTACAAGCATGCACTGCCATGCCCAGTGGCTAAGGTGAATTGTAAGTGATTTTTCATTTTGTTTTCTTCCAAATTATCTAAAATGAACATGTTTTAATTGTGTTTATATCTTTTTTATTAGAAAACAAAACATGGTCACAGAATAAGGGTCAAACAATACAGAAGTGTGCAAAGTCTAAAGTGAAATTTCAGGCTGACTGGGTGGCTCTGCAGTAGAGGACTGCACAGCACGTTGAGCTCTGGGTTCAATTCCCAGTACCACAGAAAAAGAAAGTAAGTTTCTCTTAATCCCACCATAGACATAGTCCCTGCATTTATAAAGGGATAGTTTTTTCCATTGAAGTTCTATTTATTATTTATTAGAGAGTTACACTAATATACTATCTAATATAATATATTGCATTAGTTTTTTTTTTTTGTTTTGTTTTGTTTTTAGGTTATTGGGAGTAGGATGGTTTTCCTGATTTCTTCTTCAGCTGAATCACTGTTGGAGTACAGGAAAGCTATTGGTTTATGGGAGTTAATCTTGTACCCTGCTACTTTGCTGAACTCATTTATTGCTGTAGATATCCTCTGGTGGAGTTTTTTAGGGGATTCTAGACATAGGATCATATTGTTAGCAAATGAGATAGCTTGACTTCTTTTCCTATTTGTATTCCTTTGATTTCACAAAGGTATGGCTTTCAATGCATTATGGAGCGTTCGTACAAGAGAAGTACAAAGAGATCTTCAACTTGCCCCTTTTTCACTAAACACATTTGGGACATCTTGCCTGGGATGTGTGAATTCTTTTCTTTCTTTTCTAAGACAATCTGCTGGGCCTCAGACCAGTGGGAAATGAAAGTTAGCCCCACAAGCCCACCATAGTTGGGGTCTCCAGGCTTCCTTTTACAGGCAGTCAGGGAAATAAATGGGCACTAGGGTCACACAATGTCAGAGCTGAAAGAGACATTTTCTGGCACTTAATTCAACACAATTCTTTCTTTTTTAAGCATAGCAGATTTTATTTTAAGAAAATAATAGAAAGCAGAGTAGACTTCCCCCAGAGTAGGAGAAGGGGATCTCACAGCAAGGGGTCCCTCAGCACAATTCTTAAGTCCTGAGGAGATGAAGGTCCAGAAGCCAGAATCTAAGTCTTCTAACTCCCCATACAATATTATTCTCACTATATCACGCTACTTACAGTTTAAAACAGATGCAAATCAGCACTTTCCAAAGAGTTTTCATCTTGCTAAAGTTTTGTTTCCATCTCAGCATCTCTTGAGGGAATTGGGGAGACAATCTCCCCTATTTTACACTATTTTACAGATAATAGCTGCTAACACCTGCTGGGCACTATGCACCAGGTTCTAAGCTCTTTGCCTGAGTTCTCTTGCATGTTTTCATATGAACTCTCAGAGGTTAGTACAGTTATTGTACCTATTTTTTAAAAAGAGAGAAAGAGGGACAGTGAGAGAGAAAGAAAGAAAGAGAGAATCAATTTTTATTTTAGTTTTTCATGTGGCTTTTTTGTTTCTTTGACACTTCATTGTGTACTTTGTGCAGGGGTTTGAACTTGGGTCCCTGCGCACGCCAGGCAAGTGCTGCTACCGTTCCAGCCCTTCTTGTGCCTATTTTAAGAATGAAATAAATTAAGGCTCAGAGACATTGGGTAACTTGTGAAAAGACATGAGTGAGCAGAGTCTTGAACCTATATCAAGCCACAGAGTTCTTACTTTAAAAAAAAAGAAAGAAAGAAAGAGAGGACAGTGAGAAAAGAAAGAAAGAAGCAATTTTTATTTAGTTTTCATGTGACTTTCATTCCTCAGGCACTCAGTTTTATACGTGGTGCTGGGATTTGAACTCGCATCCTCGTGCATGCCGGGCAAGCACTGTAACTACCAAGCCACCACTCCAGCCCTCAGAGTCCTTACTTTTAAACATTACTCTATTTCCTGCAGGCTTAACGCACCAAATTTTTGCACAAAACAAATTTTAATTACTCTTTCCCTTCCCCTTTGTTATGATCCAGTCCTTCCCAAACAAAGGCGAACAGCAAGGACTTTAGCAAAAGCAATGGAGCTTGAGGCAGAGTGCAGGAGCCCCACTTGGTGTTCAGCACTCCACGCCGAAAACCCAAGTAAAAACCAAACAAAACGCCTGGTCCAACTACAGGGATCCTCACAGTTGGCAAAGGAGTCGCCTGGCACTCTTCCTCCAGGGATTCAGTGTGTCCCATACAAGGCAGCGAACTGCTTGCTCCCCAGGCATTTTTCTTTCTTATGTAACTGTGTGCTCCCTTCAACTCAGTCAACATGTTAGTGCCTGTAAGTAAAACCGATCTTCTTTTTTCATTCAGACACACAGTGTGCATTGAGTCATGTGTAAAAGGCCCATACAATGTTTTTATTGTGAACAAACCCCCAAGGGCCTGGTCTTACAAGGCTACGCCATGTGTCACCCTCATGGAGAGAGGGCCTGCCTGGTGCTGCGGTGTGTGGTTGAATGCATGCAGCAGCAGAGGCCATCCGTGTGCAGTGAGCTGTCACCCAGTTCACCCGACGCTGGCTTTCCATACGCTGGAAGTTTGAGACTTACCTGGACATTTGATCCAGAACTTTATCATTTACCTTCCTCTGCTTTCCAATTTCAGTGTCTCCCATACTTTGGCTAAATTTCTTATCTTTTCCCATGATCTGATTTGTTTTCTCTCCTGTGCCCTGAAAATCTGAATGAACTTCATTATTATTCCATAAATCACAGGGCCAGTACCCTTTCCTTTCTTTCACACTCTCTGAATCTTTTCTCTGCTCCCTGCCCTGTCCCACACCTCCTTTCTCTGCTTGCTGGCCTCTCTTTGTCACTATTTTATCCATTTTCAACAGGCAGGAGGTGTTATCCCAAATGTGGAGGCTCTCTACCTGTTGAAATGATTCAATGCATTGGCTCAGAGGCCGACTGCTTGGGTAAACTTCCCAGCACCCCTGTCTACTAAGAAATTTCCTTACCCTTTCTAAATCTCACAGTCTCTGCAAGTCATGTGGGAATAAAAAAAGTTTCTAATTCTTAGAATTGTTGAGAGTATCACATTAGGCTCTGGAATCCTGGGCTTTGGGTTCCAGACTTTGTGCCTTAGGTGAACAATCTTGAACTTCTCTCTACCTGAGTGTCCCCAATTCAAAAATATGAGCGACGAAAATAGGACCACCTATTTTTACACCTTATTGGTGTATTGGGGGATTAAGGTAGCTAATAAACATAAAATCACCTGGAAATGTACCTGGAATACATAAATCTTCCCCAAAAGTGGTCCAGCATGACATTTGCTCATGACTAGAAAAGTACTTGCCTAGAGACAGTCAAGAGCTGGAAGTTCCACATTTGCTAGAAAACTTTATTCCCTTTGTTTTGCTCTTTGGAAACTTGAGCATGACCATTCCCCCCAGGGTGTGTTTTCATAAGCACTCTTCTCTATCCTCTGCACCAGGTGACAACCAAGCCACGGAGAAGTCCCACCTAAGAACATACAACTGAAGAACTGAAACAAGAAGGGAATAACGCAGTAGCGATTATACTTAACCTCTCTTGTCCTGTTTTTGTAGGTGGAACAATTATGTCTTCCTGAATTGCTTTGTACAACTCTTGCAAATCACATTATATTTAATTTTTCCACTTAAACGAGATAATATATACAAAGAGTTTAGAACAGGTCATGGGGCTCCATAAGTTGTAGCGCTCATTTGCTTATTCTCATAGAACTAATCTAGCCACACTATGGAGAATTTAGAAAAGAAAGAAGAGAAGAGGCAGATGGTTTTCCTTAAGTGTGCCGCTGGTGGTCATTCTGCGCTCCCACATTCTAATATGCTGTAAGAACTCACACTGTAGAAGAATTCTACCTAGGGTAATAACAGAAAGTGAAGACTCATTCTTATGTTGTCAGGCTTTTTGAGACTAAAAAACATATATATGTGTGTGTGCTTTGGTAATGTGAGAGCGTCCTCTCCTCCAGTGATCTCCAGATCAGAGCACCCCCAGCACCCCTGGAAAATATTCAGAGCCCAAGTGTCCCCAGTATGGATATTTTCAAAACAAGAAACTGCTAAGATTCATTTGCCATCAACCCATTCAAGGATAGAATATCACTCCAGACAGTCTCATGAACCCTTCAGTTTATTCTGTGGGTATGTCAACAATACATATGTGAAGGTTAAGGCTCACAACCCCCCCTTTTTTGTAAAAATAGTAGTTATCTTGGTTTACCTGCTGTGAGAACTCTGCTTTTTGTACAGTGGGCTTATGTTAAGTGTGGTGTGTTGTATCTGATGTGTGAAACCTTACTATTCTGTGTTTCACTGCCCCCTCCCCATCCACACTAAAATATTCTTCATACAAAACCACTGAAGGGGCTGGAGCAGTGGCTCGGTGGTTACAGCACTTGCCTGGCATGTGCAAGGACATGAGTTCAAACCCCAGCGCCACATACACAACAGAGTGTCGGAGCAATGAAAGCCACATGAAAAACTAAATAAAAATTGCTTCTCTCTTTCTCTCTCTCTGTCTCTCTCTTAAAAAAACACTGAAGTATTTTATTTCAGAGGAAGAAAGAATAAGAATCTGAATATGACTAACGAATGGGCACAGTGGTGCATGTCTGTAATCCAAATGACTCGGGAGACGGAGGCAGGAGGACAGCAAGTTCAACGCTACCCTGGGCAACTCAGCAAGATGCTATCTCAAAACAAAATAAAAAGGGCTTGGGATATACTTTTTTAAAAAAAGAAATGACTAAGAACATCTTTCAACTTAGAAAAATAATTTCAACCCCTTGAGTGTAATGTCCTAAAGGGCAACAGAATTCTAAAACACCAATAAAACTGTCAGCTTTTAATAATAAGCCACATTTTTGTGGCACTTTGTCATTGCCAAAACATTTTTTAACAGTCATTATGTATTTATCCATTCACTTACTTATTCTTTCAACATCAGGACCACATTATGACTTTCAAGGGCCCTGGGCACTTTTGCCTTCTTAGCTCCTTTCTCCAATAAAGTGCATGCGGTCTCTCTCTCTCTCTCTCTCTCTCTCTCAAATGGTTTAATAGTTTTTTTTTTTTTTTTTTTAAGAAAGATGGGACAGTGAGAGAGAGAGAGACAAAGAGAGAAGCAATTTTTATTTAGTTTTTCATGTGACTTTCATTCCTCGGACACTTTGCTGTGTACGTGGTGCTGGGGTTTGAACTTGCGTAGTCGTGCATGCCAGGCAAGCACTGTACCGGCTGAGCCACCACTCCAGACTGGTTTAATAGATTTTTGTGAGCTCTAAATATTCCTTTTTTCCCCCTAATGTTAGGAAAGCATTTCCCCCTATCCTAACATTTCATTTTGTTCTTCTAATCTGAAGGTAAATTAAACATTTTTTATGAACTCCTAAAAATGTTGTGGGCCTTAGACATTGCTTTCTGTGCTTACTGGATAAACAGCCCTGCTCACCCTCCTGGACCAGGAGCTGGTGAGGGGCTAGAGACAATAAGATGAAAGAGGCTCAGTGACTCAGAAAGACAGACCTGCAAAGAAGCCCTTGGCCTGCAATGGGGACTGTGACTGAGGTCTGTCACTCAGCCAGCAAGAGCACAAAAGGACCAGTTCCTAAATCCATGAAGAGAGCGGGCTGTTTTGTAAAGACACATCCCTTGAGAGACTCTGTAAGCCAGCATCTTTCAGCCATTTGGTGTTTGAGGGTTCAAGCTTGCGAACTTCTGGCAGGCCACTTGAGGAATTGAGAAGTAAAGCGAGTTTCAGAGAACTGAAACTTTCTGTGACTCTCAGTACATGGAGGTGCACAGGACTGTGTATTGTGACCAACGAGCGAGATTGTGTGTGTGTGTGTGTGTGTGTGTGTGTGTGTGTGTGTGAGAGAGAGAGAGAGAGAGAGAGAGTGTGTGTGTGTGAGTGTGTGTGTGACAATTGCACGTGTATACTGGAACCTTTATGTCAATCAACAGATTCCAGCTGAGTGGGCCCTGGGCTCTGGTTGGAGGAGGACCCATTCTGGCAGAAAGTGAGGAACCACAAGTTCCGGGCATCTACTTGGTTTCAAAGGAGGACCACAAGTTCGATGGAGCACAAAAAACCTTTTCCTCCTGATTATGTAAAAGACCATGTTCAAGGTAGAACATAACTTTTATCAGTGACAAAGAACAACCAAATGAACAAGGTGATGACAATGTTGAGTCTCATCAATGGGGAAAAATTGATCAAAATCTGAAAACATAGTTCATTGCAAGGTGTTCAACACACATCAGCCTGCCAAGCAACAGTAGCTGAAATCTACTCAAGATTATGATAGCAAGCCCTTAGGATGTCCCAAGGACCATTCTAAGAGCTCTACAGGTATCTTTAATTCTCATTGTGAGTCAACTCTGTGAGTGTTTCTATTGTTCCCATCTTAAAAATGAGGAAACAGACCTGGAGACCTCTGATAACTGCTTTAGTAAGTGGCAGGACTAGAATTCAAACCCAGGCTCTCCAGGTCCAGACCTAAGCTCTCAGTCACTGCACTTCACCACCTGTGTGGATGCTTCTTACCCGCTTCTGGTGTTTGCTTCTGAACAGCCTCCCACAGGAACAACTTGACAGCCCCTCCTCCAACACTGCAGAGCAGAATGGGAACCCACTGGTCCCCCACATGAGCAACCCACAACTGCTTCAAAAAGTGAATGTCAGCTGGGTACAATAGTGAACATCTATAATCCCTGTGACTCAGGAGGCTGAGACAGAAGGATTGCAAGTTTGAGACCAGGCTTAGTGGTTAAGCACTTCCGGGTTCAATACCTGGTAGGAAAAAAAAGTGAATGTCATAGAATGGATTGATCCCAAGACAGATTCCATACAACTTCTCAGATGACCCTACCAAATCCAACACTAGATAAAATGCAGGATACTCAGTTAACTTTGAACTTCAGATGAACCACAAATAATTTCTCAATATAAGTATGCCCCAAATATTGCATGGTACATATTTAGGGTTAAAAAATTCTCTTGTACATGAAATTCAAAGTCAGTTGAAAGTTTTGTATTATTCGCTCAATATGATAACCCTAAGTAGTAGCAAACGTAACCATACTTCCTGCTAGGGACTTTCCCCACTCTGTTTCCCCATCTCTCATCAAGGTCCTTGGCATCACGTGTACAGTAAGGAACTTGTATGTAAACCTTTTCCTGGTCCCATCTTTCTTGAAACTCAGATTGCAACCCACTGAGCAAGGACTTTGCCAGCCAGACAAGGACCTTTCTGTGGACAGGCATTGTTACCTCATCACAGAACAAAAATTACAAATAAGGAAATCAAGGTTCAGAGAGGTCTACCTATTTGCCCAGACTCACATTCAGCTAGCTGCTCAAGTTTCAACAGTCCATTACTATGAAAGAGCTTTCTAAGCTATTCTTGAGAGACATTTAAGCATTATTAGAATGGGCATTAATTGGTCTAAACCATCATTGACTCGTTTAATAATTATCTCCATTCAATGAAAGAAACTCAGCCTTGTAGTCAAAGGGATAGTGTCACATATGGACTGAGAGAATCAGCCTCAAAGCAGCCACAGCACCAAGATGCCCCAAATCTCCTGTTTTATGCTAGCTGGAATGGTCAAAACTAAAACAGGAAGTTTTCAACCTCGGCTCTTTACAATAGAATCAGTGACTCACTATTATTTTTATATTTAACTAAGTACATGTTCATTCCACAAGAGATGGCTAATTGTAAAACGATATATTCAGAAAGCCTGAACATTTGCCTTTGACCTGCTCAAAAATTTCCTTACATCTTCCTGTAGGCTAGCCTCCTAAAAATCCAAAACAATGCATACAACCAGTTAGGGCAATTAGAAGAGAACAACAAACGTGAGAGAAAACCTGTGCCAAAGTTCTTAGAGCCAGTGGGTGTTCCAGGAGTGAAACCTCCCTGATACCAAAGCAAACCTGCCTGCGAATAACCTAAAATGAGAAAGAAACTCTCATTTGCTTCTGGAAAATGGCTAAGACATGTTAACAGAGCATTATTTTCTATGTAAACGCTCTGAAATAGAAACTCTTTTCCTTCCCTTTGTCTGCTGGAATCTTCTTTGTAAGGCAGGAAGCTACAGGGAATGAACCGCCTTCTGGTAAGTAAGCCCTTCTGCAGGGTGTCCCTGGACATGCTTCCAAAGGCCACCGCTGTGGCTCCCTCCAGCAAGACTTTTCTCACAGCAGCCCAGGGAAGCAGAAGGATTGAGGCCCAGCTCCAGTTACCTATGGCTGCCTGCCCAGTCCCCTGGGCATTGCAACGCCCCACCTTCCACCTGGCCCATGACCTTTGACCCCAGCCCTGTGGCCAACATGGTTGGGGGCAGGGGCTAGGTATCAGGCTGCCTGCCCTGAGCCACAGATGAAAGAGCCAGTTGTTTCCATTCCTCAAGCTCTCTTGTGAGGTCCTGGGAGCTGCAGAACTGGTATTTCTCCAAATCCTGGCTGTCACGTGGCTGGTAGACAAGTTGTACTCAATAGTTGTACATGTGTATCTGTGTTGCCCCAGAGTCCGCAGTCTAGCTTCCAGGCCCAGCTCTGCCACTGTCTCACTAAGGGACTTCAACGAGCCCCTTTGTTTCTCTAAGAGCCTTGGTTTTTCCTGTCTGTGAAATGGAGTGGTTGGATGCTGTGTATGCTTGGGAAATCTGGGGTGGGGTGCAGGGTAGCGGATGTTGGGCAGGCAGGTTCCCACCATCCTCTACAATCCTCTTCACTACTACCCAAGAGTCCACTTTTACCTGTCTTGTGTTTTGTTTTTTTTTCATGTAAGATTTTCTTTGAAGGTTTCTGTGGGCTTCTAAAAACCACCAGACTAGCTGATCAAATGTATTATTTCACAATTTCATGATTCCAAACCAAAACCTCAGATCTGGCCTTTTTAAAGGATATTGTGGAACTATTACACACTGTATACATATATTAGATTATCACATTGTATCCCATCCATTTATACAATCAAAATAATATATTTTGGGAGGCTGGAGTGGTAGCTCAGTGGTTTTGGTGCTTGCCTGGCATGCACGAGGACCTGAGTTCAAATCCCAGCGCCACATACACAATGAAGTGTCAAAGCAATGAAAGTCATATGAAAGACTAATAAAATTGACTCTCTTTCTCTCTCTCTCTCTTACTGACCCTTTCTCTTAAAAATAATATATTTAAATGGATTGCATGTTATTTTGGAGGGTGAAAAAATGATGAGGTATGTAATGATATATTTCTGATACCAATGATTCTTTTAGGCAGTGTCCCCCTCCTCATCCCCAGACATATAAAGTTTCCAGAGCACAAGCCCCCTCCCTCCATCATTACACCTGATGAAGGCTCACATTGTTAATTATGTAGCCACTGATGCTAACTGCAACATAGTCATATGAAGAACTGCCTTGAAAACATTTCTGCGTGCAACATAAGGCTCTTGCAATTCAAACATATTTTTTCTTCTTTCATATCAGCAGCTACTTTGCGGATTTAGGCTTAGACGACTTAGCAACAAAGGGCACTAGATTGGTGAATTATTCATGCAATCTACATTTCCTGGTTGCTGTGGATAATTGACAGGTGTCATGTCACCTTTTACAAACATCCCACAATTATAGACCATACATCAGGGTTTGACTTCGAAGTAATGCTTCTTTTCTAAGCCAGTTTCATATTTTATTTACAGGTTGGTGGCGTTTTTGACTTGGCTGCCTATTTCTCTCACTTTTGATTCCAAGCCTTTTGCTCCACTTAATATAACCAGGAATATTTAAATAATAAGGTTTCCTTTCATTTTGCTAAAGGCAGTCATTCATTGCTGCCGTGTTTTATTCATTCAGCCGTTATGTTAGTTAATTTCTTGACTTAAGAAACAGGATAAAATGCAACCGTAAGGAAACCATAATATAAATCTGTTTTTATGACTTGTTTTGTTCACAGGGAAAAAACTAAAAGCAAATCTTCCTGGGGTCTGACACAAGTTGTAAACTGTGGGGAAAGTTGGCTAGTTAAAGAATATGACTTACTAGGCGCAATGGAACATTTTGAACCTCCACTGGAGTTGGAAGGTTTTAAGCATTAGAAACAAAGCCAAGATGAGCTCTATTTGGTCTATTGAGAAAATAAGCCTGGGACCGATAACCCTGAAGACTAATGAGAGACTGTATTCATACGCCCAACATTCGGAGTGAAGCGAAGCCTTCGAAATCCTCAAGCCCTCCTTTCCTGCTTTCCCCTTACAGGAAACTGAGGCTGAAGGTATGCAAGGGCTTGTTTGCATCCCAATCCCAGTTAGTGGGAAGGTTTGCAGCTGGCTCAGCTGATTCCTGCCCCAGCATTTTTACTACCCTGCCGAGCCAGGGCCCTTCTAGTTACCTCCTCGGTGTGCTTCCCTGTCACTTGCTGTTCCTTGGGGCCTTCACCCCTTCCTCATCCTCAGTGTGATGTGGGTGGAATTTCCTCACACCCACTCCTGGGGTGAGCATGGCTGACTAAATCCATTATGTGACATAAATCTGTCCAGAGCGAGGCAGTGCTCCCAGCATGCCCATAGGAGCGGTTTGAAGAGCTTTTCTGTCCCACTAGATTGGCTGGTGAAAGGGGGCAAGGTCTGGAGCCAGGGGAGGGTTGGGTGAGGAAAGTATCACATGATACCTGAGTGTGAAGCTGCCCATGTGAAACTGAGCAGAAAGAGCAAACCTGGGTCAGGTAGACACACAGGGCAGGACAAATGCTAAACCAGACAGGATGCAGGCACAGCCTGCAGGAACAAGAATGCACTGGGAAAACAGGGACACGCAGGCCTCCTGCCACCCTTGGCAACACCTGAGCTGCGAGATGAAGCCTCTACCCAGGTTTGAGCTACTGGGGTGAAGCCAGCTCTTTCTCTGGCCTTTTTCATTCAAGTGACAGTGAGCTGACATCACTGTTGAGACCTACTGGAGTTAGGAGTTTTGTCACCTGGACATGAGAGTTTTAACTTAAGCAAATACGGGGCTTTCCTAAGCATTGTGTTTGTGTTTGTTTTTTTAAATCCTTCCCCACATCACAGCTTAAGCTTACAAATAAAGGTGATGATTCTATGTTTTAACTTTAATAGATATTAAAACTTTATGTTTAACATTTTACTTGAATGCAAACTATTCAAAAACCTTTATAATTTTTAGAGATCTTGCAGGTTATCTTATTTTTCTCCAATAACTTGTGAAGTGGTTTGTCTAAGATTTGGAGAAGTTAAAAAATATAACAGAGTTCACACAGCTGAGGTAGCCCATATGCAATAGTGTCTTGGATGGGGCGAAAAACCCAGGACACTGATTTTTGTTATTTGCCAATTTCTGCGGTGCAATTATTCCAGTGATGAACAATTCCAAGTTATTGATCTGATGTCACTGAATGAGGAGCTGGGAAGAGATGCTTGGAGCTCATGAGCCAGCTCCAGTGTCCCACTTCATGGAACGCAGACCCAAGACTTCTGACTCCAGTTCTGCAGTTCTCTCATGTGGATGCTCCAGGTGCTGGGCAGCATGCAGGCAGCTCTGAACTGTGCTCTAATTGCAGATACGCTCCAGGCCAGTGTGCTAAGGGCTTTCCGAAGAGGTTTCAACAGAGCTGGACAGCACGGGCCAAGTCAGTTAGATTCTGCGTTTCTCCAGACTGCCTGATGCCCACTCTCAGAAGGGCTGCATCTGCAACTTCAACACTTGTTATGCTCCTACTTCCATATGGTTACTTCCCTGGCTCCATCACCCCCACTCTGCTCTGTTCATCCCACAACTGGTTTAGGTGAGTTCCTCAGGCCTCTGCTCTGTCATTGCTATGTGGAATAGAAACAGGACCAATAAATTGGAAACTACCTATCTCCCTTTATCCAGAGGAGAAGTCAAGGACTTGGAGTAATTCTTTTGTGCCCTGGTGTCCTTTAGGCTGACTCAGGACTATAACTGTCCTTGTATTCTGTGATCATTGCTAACAGACTTGAGCCCCCTGCAGAGAGGGGAACACTTACCAAACCCATTCCATTCATTATCTCATTTGCAGATATTGACTGGATTGTGTGCTAAATGTTTTGCCTCAGCAGAGGGTTGAGTCATGTGAAAACCCTGGTGGCAGCAACCTAATTTGCAGTCCTGGGACTTAGGGGAAATTAGCCAGTCTTAATAGCACTTGCCTTACAAGCTCAAACCTACTTGGCTGTGCCTAAATGCCAAAGAAACCCTAACTGTCAAAAATCATGGAGCTGTCAAATGGCAATGGTAAAAGTAATTTTGTATCTTGACACCCAGATTATGCAAAAATTGAGAATAAGACTCTTCTGGTAACATTACAACTCTATTTTTATAGACCACTTAAAAATTGTGACAGTTCTTTCCTCTTGTGAGTTGGGAAGGAGGGAAGCAATGCTGACGCCACAGCATTTGTAACAGCTAATTTTACTGTGGTCAGTGCTTGGTCATCCACTTTAGAAGGCTAATGAGTCAAATCAAATCATTCAGCTTCATTTTGGCACTGTGTTTTCCTCCTCCTCCTCCTCCTCCACCTCCTCCTCCTCCTCCTCCTCTTCTCTGTACTGGGGATTGAACTCAGGGACAGTTAATCTTCCCAGTCCTTTTTATTTTTTATTTTAAGACAGGGTCTCACTAAGTTGCTCAGGCTGCTTTGAACTTGCAATCATCTTTTCTTCTGGTTGCAGTGAATTTTATTGATGGTAGAGTGACAGTAGGGCTCCTTAAGCTCCCTCCTCTTCTTCAGGGGTTCTAGTATGGAAACTGGGAGTTGGGGATTCTCTGTGTGTTGAGAAACTGAGATAGGGACAGGGACTCCCCAGCAGCTGAGGGCCTCTCTTTCCTCTCTTGCTGGGGTAGTTGGTCCAGGGACTCTTACTCCTCGGAGGGCATGTGGACTATGAGGTTCACCACCCTGTTGCTGTAGCCAAATTCATTATCATACTAGGAAATGAGCTTGATGAAATGGTCATTGAGGGCAATGCCCGCCCTAGCATCAAAGGTGGAAGAGTGAGTATCACTATTAAAGTCACAGGAGACCAACCTGCTCCTTCATGTAGCCCAGGATGCCCTTGAGAGGGCCCTTGGATGCCTGCTTTACCACCTTCTTGATATCATCACATTTGCAGCTTTCTCCAGGTGACAGGTCAGATCCACAACTGACACATTAGGAGTGGGCACATGGAAAGCCATGCCAGTTCATCCCATTCAGTTCAGGGATGATTTTGTCCATTGCCTTGGCAGTGCCAGTGGATGCAGGGATGATATTATGGGCAGCCCCACAGCCATCATGCCACAATGTCCCAGAGAGGCCATCCACAGTCTTCTAAGTAACAGTGATGGCATGCACTATGGTTATGAGTCCTTCCACAATCCCAAAGTTGTCATGGATGACCTTGACCAAGGGGGCTAAACAGTTGGTGGTACAGCAGTCATTGCTGACACTCTTGAAGGAGTTGTCCACTTCTCATGGTTCCCACTCATCACAAACATGTGGACATCAGTAGCAGGGGCAGAGATGATGACCCTTTTGGCACCACCGTTCGAATGAACCCCTGCCTTCTCCATGGTAGTAAAGACACCAGTGGACTCTACGACATACTCAGCACCAGCATCACCCATGTGATGTTGGTGGGATCTCGCTCCTGGAAGATGGAGATGGACTTTCCATGATGACAAGCTTCCCGTTCTCAGCCTTGACTGTGCCATTGAACTCGCCATGGGTGGAATCCTACTGGAACATGTAGACCATATAGCTGAGGTCAATGAAGGGGTCATTGATGGTGACAATTTCCACTTTGCCAGAGCTGAAAGCTTCCCTGGTGACCAGAAGCCCAAAACGGCCAAATCTATTCACTTTGACCTTAACATCCTGTCTCAGGGTCGCGGCTGTCAGTGCACAAGATGGAAGATGAGGCTGTCTGTCAAACAGGAACAGAGAACCTGAACATGCAATCCTCTTACCTCAGCCTCTTGAGCCACTGGGATTACAGGTGTACACCACCATGCCTGGTTTGGCATTGATTTTTACACCTGTGCTTGAATGTGTAGATATGACAGGGCATCTGAGCATTTTCTTAAAAACAACTTAAGGAAGCAAATACATGAAGAATGGGGAAGCTGCCCTTCTGCAGTGCGGTTCCTAGGGGAAGAGAGGGTTCTTTCCCAGAATGGTTGAAAGATTCATATCCTCTCTAGTTTTTGCTCCAGAAGGAGTGATGGTGACTGTGACTCATATTGCTTTTCCACATGAAAATAGAAGTGAAGTGAATCAACCCAAACAATTTATTTTTTTGTATCAAGATGAATGTGCTCATGCAAGATGTGTAAAGCACAAAGTCATGGTGAAGACAAGAGTTCCAGCTCTATTTCAAAGCCTGTGGTTTGGCTGAGCGGCTGATCTGCTGAACAACAGGAAGTAATCCATTGCCACTTGTAATGAAGAGGTAAACTGATGTGGATGGCTACCGCTGTAAAAACCAAAAAAAGAAAAACAAAAACAAAACCCTGGAGTTCAAGGAGGGCTGGAAAAGATAAAGAATTCAGAAAAGAGGGTAACTTAAGCTGGGCCTTGCAAGATGCACTGGAAAAAGAGGACGTTCCTGCTAATCAGAATGAGCATCATGGGACATTCGCAGCCATGAATGTTCAGGGCATTTCTCTGCACCAGTATGGTTGATCAGCCTGGGTTCTCCCATGGAAATTGAGGGAGATGCTAACAAAGCAAGCTTCTCAGAAAAATAGGTGTTAACTACTCATAAAGTTAAGAATAAGTTGACCCTGTTGTGAAAGATAAAGTGGCAAATCCAGCCACCATTAACTGGGAATTAACCAGAGTGTATGTGCATCAGACCATGACTCAGAACTTCTTGACACATCAGTAGCCACCAATATTCAGAGGGAAAAGTCCATGCAATATTTTCAGCTAGTGACCAGATTTGATTATGCACAACTGATTAGATTTGCTGTAAAGTCAATTTTGTCATTAAGATGACTACAAAAGAAACCTGACATTGATAAACTCATGAATTATTTAAAGTTATGGACTCAAAGTAGCAGATATTGTAGACCCAAAAGACATAGAAGTAATGAAAATGTAGGAGCATTATACATTTTAGGAATTTAAATTTCTGCATATTTCTAAATCCGGAAGCAACTCTGATAAATGAAGGACAGTGGCTAACATTGTGGCCTAAGACACATTATGGTAGCAGAATCCCTGGAAGCAGGGGGACCTACATCTCAGATCAAGCTAATCACCAGTTTCCCTTGTGGCACGTGAGATGACCAAAATTTCTGGATCTTTCTAGCACAATTTCAGTTTGACCATGAGCAAAGTTTAAAGAGGCTCAAACTCTTCCTGAATAGAAACAGCCTGATGTTTTCCTCCCATCCTCCCCAGACAAATAGGCCTCTTGTCTATGTCACTGAGCCCCACAGAAGGAAGTCATTGGCCAAGAATTGCATTGAGCAGAGCCAAGGGTTGCATCTCAAGAAGTCAAAAGCCAAAGAAAGTTGAAAAGGGGGGAAATTCAGTACTTACAAATACCAGACAGGGGCCTCATCAGAGGTGACTTCTACTGTCTATGAGAAAATTAAGCAAGCCATTGAAGGAAGTTAGGGACTCTCCTTCCATAAATATTTAGAGAGTTTTAAAAAATCTTTTGTAGTGGGGCTGGAGCGTGGCTAGGTGGTTACTGTGCTTGCCCAGCATGCACTAGTACACAGCTTCAAATCCCAGCACCACTACACAAATGTCAGATCAACAAAAGAAAAACTAAATAAAAATTGATTCTCTCTCTCTCTCTCTCTCTCTGTCCCTCTCTGTTTTAAAAAAAAATCTTTTGTGGTACTGGGAATTGAACCCAGGGACTCTCATATGCTAGGCAATCAGGCAATCACTCTACCACCAAACTACATCCCCAGCCCCAGGGATTTTTAATACAGAATTTACTTAGAGACAATACATGGCAATAATAATCCCTCTCTACTTGGTTTCTACTAAACTTCTCCCAAATATCATTCTATGAGACACTTTTAAAAATTTTATTGGGAAAAAGGAGAAGCCATCAAGTAAAAACTTTACAACTGAGTGAAAACAGAAAGAAAAGAAAAGACTTTTACAGGGGCTGGAGCGGTGGCTCAGCGGTTTCGGCGCTTACCTGGCAAGCACGAGGACCTGGGTTCAAACCCCAGCACCATGTACAAAACTAAGTATTGGAGCAACTAAGGCCATGTGAAAAACTCAATAATGTTGTTTCTCTCTTTCTCTGTTTCTCTCACTGTCGCTCTCTTTACAAAAAAAAAAAAAAAAAAAAAAAAAAAAAAAAAAAAAAGAAAGAAAGAAAAGAAAAGACTTTTACACATATTGAGAATCTTGGCTGCAAACAAAAAAAGACTCTGTTGGGTCACCTTGGGAAACCGGGGGATGTGCCAAGAGAATGTGCATGGACTGGGAGCCGATGCACAGAAACAGTGGCAGCGCTGGGTGCACCGTTCTGCCACCTTGCTCTGGTGGGCCACCCAAAGCCACCCTCTTCTCTCTCCTGCCCCGTTTCTTGGCTTCCTCTTGGTTTTTGCTCCCTCACCATCAGCTTGCTCTTGGCATCTGGCCCTCGAGACCCTTCAGTTTCAGCTGCCCTATAAATTCTCAGTGTGAATCCGATTGGCTCAGTTCAGCTGTTTGGACCAATCACATGATAGACCAATGCAATGGCTGTCCTTAAGTCAACTGCCCACCCACTGGTCCAGTCACCAAAGTTAATGAGGGTTAACGGGTAAAATAGTATGGCCCAGGCACTTCTCATCAGAAAGAGCTGAGGTATAGGCAGGCTCTGATTGCTGTCTCTATTAAATTGCAATGATAACCAGAAGAAGTGCTTTTAAACTGCAGCTTGAGGGCATGTTCTCTTATTTTATTCATGCAATCATTTATTCATTCTGGCCTATCTCCTATTACAGAAGATTTGGGAAGACTTCCAAATCTGTATACAATATGTAAGGATCAAACAGTTGAGAAAATAAAGGTAAAGGAAAAAGGAAAGAAAAAAGGAAGAAAAAATGAGATAGGTAAAAGCGAGGTTGAGAATTAACATCACATAGTACCTCAACACTCAGTCCTGGAAAATTGCTAAAGGGGTGTATTGTGGTCTGAATGTTGCACTCCCCCCTTATGGTTTGAATATGAGGTGTCCCCCAAAAGCTCACATATGACAATTCAGAAAGGCTGAGATGACAAGATTGGGTTACAAAAGCCTCAACCCAATCATTGTTGCGGTAGGATGGTAGGGGTGTGGCGGGAGGAGGTGGGTCATTGGGGGCATGCCTTTGGGGTATGGATTCCATATCTGGCATGGAGTTTCTCTCTCTGATCTGCTTCCCAACATGACACCTTGAGCTCCCTGCTCCCTGGACCCATGCCTGCCACCATGATATTCAGCCTCACCTCAAGTCCCAAGGAACAGACCTGGCCTTTCATGAGCTAAGACCTCCAAAACCATGAGCCCATAAATAAACCTTTTCCTCCTAAAATTGTTCTTGTCAGGCCATTTAGTCACAGCAGTGAAAAAGCTGACTAAAATACCACCCTCCAAAGTTCATATGTTGAACCCTTATCCCCAATGCAACAATAGTCAAAAGTGGTGATTAAGGGATCAGGGCAGAGCCCTCAGTGATGGCGTTACTGCTGTTTTGTGAGTCCGAAGGGAGTTGGTTTGCTCCTTCCACCTTGTGAGAACACAGTGAGAAAGTGCCATCTTGCAGAACAGAAGGAGTCCTCACCAAACACTGAATCTGCTGGCACCCTCCGCATGGACTTCCCAGCCTCTAGAATTGTGAGCAATAAATTTCTGTTGTTTACAAACTACCCAGTGTACAGTATAAAGTATTTTATTATAGCAACAAGCATAGACTAAGACAGTGGGCCTTGAATTTGTGTCTGAATCTGAGACCTGTCAAACTTGATAGGAAGTGGCTACAGACAAGGGAAAAGTCCTGGCAGGAAATGCCATTCAAACCGCACCTGCGGAAGCCTGCCCCACCAAAGAGGTGGATTCTGTCCTCTCTGTGTTGATTTGTGGCCTGCCTGGATAAAGAAGGAGAATCTAGATTGTCTCCATGCTTTCTCTGGTCCTGAGATGGCTGAGATTTCATTGACTGTACCAGAAAACAAATCATCCCAGAAGACAAGATTTTACATAGCAAAAGAACAACCTCCAACACAGCTTCAATCCACTGATGCCTTAACCCCCAGCCCCCTCCCAAATTGGAGGCATAGTTTGAAAGCTGAAAAGGCAGATCATAAATTTCTCATTTCTTTTTTATTGTGCATAGTAAGGCAGAAGTACACAGGAAGGCTGGCTCAGGGATTTTTCTGCTCTCCGGTTTTTCGCCTGTAGCATTTCTGGTATCCTCAGATCTTCTGAGGCTCTTTATTTACATTGTTTTTTTTTTTTTTTCCTTTTGATGATAGAGCAGCAAAAAGTCCTAGAAAGCTTGGTCCTGATGCGTGACAATGAGAGAGCTCTACCCAAGAGCAGCAGACATGCCACGGAAGGCAAAATAGGATGCTCCCTCTCAGACTGGGACTGGGAATCATTCTATTAAAAGGACAGCTGTCGTTTAATATTCATTGAGCAGCCACCATGTTCTAAGTGCCATATGAAGCATATACGTGATGTGACTTTTGGAAAGAGGATGCTAGTTTGTACAGGAACCAGTTACTGCTGATATTTGATTTGACGGCTCTGTGGAAGCAGTAGAAGGGCTTCTTGGTGCTTCTACTTTTGTAACAGAAGAACACTGTATGGATTGCCAAGATGGTGATCCTGAAAAACCATTTACAATATTCAATTAACAATAATTAAGGCACTCAGTGGGAAGCTCCTCACTGACTTGCTAAATAGCAAAAATTGGTACTTGGCATTCCCAACGGATGAGAGGAAAGATAATAAGTACCCCAAATGTAACAACAATCGAAATGAAACCAATTATGACCAAATTATATTACACAAATAGAAGCACAAGTTGAATCAGGAATATTTAAGGTTTTGACAAGAAATATTAAAAAGACATTTTAGCCATTAATTGATCATCTAATCTAGTTTAGTTCTGGGAAAGGAGCTGGTTTATAAACGTTTAAGTTTTACATATGCTGATAAGGGACCACAGTCTATTAAAACATTCTCATATTTTTAGGAGCTAGTAAATTCTGATTTTCTGTTAATATAGTTAATAATGAACCATAATTGATTCTATTACCAATAGTCTTATTAAAAAGATAGTTATCTAGTCATTTAGTCCATCTTTTCCCAATCACATACTCACAAAATATTAATGCTAATTTGATTTACTACATTCAAATTTAGTAATTTTAAAGTATCCTCTACTAACTAATTTTCTGTAGCATTTCAATTTTTTAACTTCTTTATAGCTCTTTTCTCACCTACTCTCTTACTATCCTTTATTTCTGCCTCCATTTCCCTCCTCCATATACTTGAAATTGTACAACCAACTCTAGACTTAGTGATCCCCAGTATTCAATAAAGGTGTGAGTCGAAGGTCACCTGCATATGCTTCTTGTTACCAGGGATTGAACCCAGGAGCACTTAACTACTTAGCTACATCTCCAGCCCTTTTTATTTATGTATATATTTATTTTTTTTAATTTTGAGACAGGATCTTGCTAAATTGCTGAGGCTGGCTTTGTACTTATGATCCTCTTGCCTCAGTCTTGTGAGTTGCTGGGATTACAAGCATGTGTCACTGCGCCTGGCTGCCTGTATATGCTTCTAAAGCAGCAAATCTACACCATAGTACACTTGTTAGATTTCACCTGACCCAACCTCCCCGTTAGTATGTGAATGTATGTATTTAAATTTAAATATTTAAATTCATCATTATTTAAGTCAGTCTGATCTCTGATAAGGAACAATTAATATATTCATCATTATATATGCAAACTTCAACAAAAGTTCTCTTTGGCTCAGAGGTTACTGGCATGTGCAAGTATGTGGCTTTGAACCCCAGCCCCACATATACAACAAAGTGTCAGAGCAACGAAAGTCACATGAAAAACTAAGTAAAAATTGGTTTTCTCTTTTAAAAAAATAATCTATTCTTCTATATGTTCAAATCTCTGTCAGCTCCATTAAAATTTTTATAAGTGTGTTTGAATAAAATCTTCATTTCTGTTATAAGAAAGCTAAGCCCAATCAATCCTTTCATGTGACAGAATCCTGGAAAGGCATATCAGATGTAAACATATATTGTGTGTATATATACATGAAAACATATGTGCACATATATACATATGTTTCCAAAATGATCATATGTTAGCCAATTAATAATTGTGTAACAGTAAGAATATAGTTTAGCTCATTGATTAACCCTTTATTGTTCAAAGTTTAGGCTCTGTCTGGTTTGCAAGTACATACACTTTTATATACCAATTGTTCACTTGGGATACGTTTTTCAGATCATATATTTGAGCTTGTGTGCACACACGTGCAATTCACCTTCACACACACACACACACACACATACATAATTTGCTTTCAAAAAAGGTATCATTTTGCTTTTTCCTTGAGCAATGTATGAAAATGTCAAATAACTACTCAGGACTACCCTGGTTTTTCTTGTCAGACAAATGAAAAGAGATATTTGGTGGCCATTTTTATTTCTGGATTATTGGTAAGGGGGAAGATGCTTTCTTCGGTTCTAAATTCTCAGATAATTTTCTTTGTCTACTTTACTATAGTAAGGATATTGACCCTCTCTTTGTCACAATCCTGTTTTTTACAGTATTGTGAGTGGTTTTTTTCCCAGTTTATATTTGTCTTTTAAATTTGTTCATAGTATTCTTTCTAATTTTGCATGCTTAATTTTTTTTAAAGAGAGAGAGGGACAATGAGAGAGATAGAAAGAGAGAATCAATTTTATTTAGTTTTTCTTGTGGCTTTCATTGCTCCAACACTTTGTTGTGTATGTGGTTCCGGGGTTTGAACCCGCATCCTCATGCATGCCAGGCAAGCTCCCTAACCGCTGAGCCACACAACTCCAGCCCCACTACATGCTTATTTTTATAAAATAAATATCAGCATGAATTTTGACAATTTTTTTTCAAAAAATCTATTTGGGAGACTGAGAGGTGTTTTGTTGACTTTTATAACAGTTTTTAAATGGCTGTAAGTTTCAGTGTGGACTCTGGAACGGTTTCTCTGAAGCTCCTTCATTCATTGAAAGGTACTAAGCTAGAGATTATGGAGAAACTGTCTTCAGACTTATGAAAAACAAGCAAAACAACTCTGCAAGGCTGACTATGAGCGAACATCAGAGGATAAGAAGGTAGTAACTTTGGAGCTCAGAAAAACGGTAGAACGAGACATGTGGGTAAATGCGGGTTTTTTGGTGAGCCAGTGGTTTGCTTCAGTAGCATGACTGGTTTAACTTGGGGGTTAGATGAATGTACCACCTTCAATTACATCTCGTGTCTCCTTTAGGGTAAATATCTGTTCAGATCTAGCCATGAACTCTGGTGGGGAGCAGAGTACTGACTTAGTCCACTAACCTTGGCCATCAAGATAATTTCTTCATTCAACTAAAAGCAATGGCCTGAGCTAACATATTTTGCTAGGGAGAGAGTCTGCCGACCTCTAAGATTTCCATCAAAATCTTAGTTTGCCAAGGTGTAAGCTGACCGCATCCTTCATAGGCATGTGGAGCAGCCAGCTGGCAAGCCCTGGCCACTGCTCTCCCCAGGCAATCAGCCAACAGCCCGGTACGCTGAGCGAGATTCCTTCCCACTGCAACATTTACTTTATTTTTGAGGAGTTGGCCACATTCTATTAATTAGGACCTTTTGCAAAGACTTGCAGGTCTTTTGAAGTACCCTTTCTCCCATCAATTTCCAGTGAAAATGTCTTGTCCTGTCACATGCATTTTCAGGAAAAACTCTGTAAAAAGACTGAAGTCAATTTCTTTTTTTCTTTACCTAAGTCAATGTAGCAGAAATGAGGCAGGGGAACTGTCAGTCATTTCTATGGATAATAATTTTCACCGCTTGACAATCTGAAATATAAAATTCCAGCTATTTCAGCTATTTGATGACATGTCTGTGTATGGCCCATCCTCCAGATATGATGATATGTGTTGAACAGCAGAGTTTAGGGCCCTTTGCTTAGGCATGATAATTTAAGGAAAGAGTTAGCTCATCAAAATTGGCTGGGAGCCCTGTTTTCATATTATCCAGACAGAAGTCACTGAACCACAACTTTGCTGCTTAGAAACAGGGACTAACAGGGAGGAGGGTGGGGAGGCATGAATAGTTAGCCAGTTACCCGTATTCAGTCATTAAGTGTACTTTACACTCAAGGATAAACTGATACATGCCAAATTATGCTCAAAGAAATGTCTGGAACGGCACACAGGAGATGTTGACTGACCTCTGCTCTTTCTCAGCCAGGTGATCTTAAACAAGACCCTAATATTCTTCACGTGTAGGAGAGTCCAACCTGCAACTTCCAGGCTGTAAATCTCTGTGTTTTGAGGATTTGATTGAAGATCAGACATTGACTGTTTCTATATTGAGGTACACCCTACTTTTTAAAAATTCTTCAAGGATATTAGGTTCATTAAGCACTTACAATCTGTTAGGTAACATACTTGGTTCAGCTGAGAATAGCCTCTGCTTCATCTGAGGGAGTTTACATTCTCAAAATGGTTGACTGCTTGAATACCTGCTGGGTAAAGATATGGAGACTCAGAGTAATGTGGGTCTTGGAAACTAGTATGTGGCTCTTTCCAGCTCCTTTGTTCTAAGACTTTGACTCTATGATATTTGGTTGGATACAGTGAGCTAGATTTCATGGAGAGATTGGCATTTGGTGAGAACCTTGAATGAATGGTAAGATTTCCAAAGACACAGATGAAATGGACAAAATTCTAGACAGGGAGAACATAATAGACACAGACGTAGATGCAGAAAATCTAGATTATTAAAGAATCAAAACACAACAAATCTAATTTGTTTGCAATCCTTGTTAGGGTATTCATTTATCTGCTCCACAAATATTCATTGAACATCTACTCTGTATAACACACCATGCTTGGTGACATAGGACATCCAAATACAATTCCACAGTTCTCATACAGGTTTAAACCTGTTTTCATACAGGTGTAATCAAGGCATTTAAAATAATAAAAGAAATACATGCACAAGAAATAAATGAAATATAGAAGCCGTAGAAGAGAAGAAAGAACTAAAAATCACCTACCTGTTTAAATTTATAGACTTTGAAGGCAACATCTCATCCAGCACATAGAATAAAATATAAATTTGGATGGATACAGAAACTATCACTGATTAGCTTAAAGCAACATTTAAATTGATCTTTCCAGTGAAAAGGCATTAGAAAAAACAATCTAAAGAACACCTGTTTAGATGTACTAGAATCAACAATTACAGTTCTTCAGGGAATGAGGAGTTTTTTAGCAACCTTCACTCCAATAAGAGGCAATAGAGCTTAGCATTTTTATTACTCTAATCAAGAACATTTAAGGGGGCCAGAGGAAAATATTCACACCTACCTCTTAACTTGAAGAAGAGGCAGCTCCCTTAAGTCACCCAAGTAATTAGCAGGGGCTGGGGCTGCAGGACTCTCTACTTAGTACTTCCTCTTTAAGAAATCTAGGTTCTTCCAGCAAAAGAAAAAAAAAGATTCATTTTCAACTATGTGACCCAAGAAGGAGAATGTGGTGATTTTGATTGGTGCAGAGGTGGAAACCATGAGCTTGGTTCCCCCAGATGGTCTTCAGTCTAGGGTGACTTGTGCTACCCATTGTGGGTCTGTAGCCACTGAAACTGGCACTAAACAACTCCAGGAGTATTATTCACAGAGACCAAGGCAGGAATGTGAAGTGAGAAAGCTTGGCTTCACTCCTTGCTGCCCCCCTGCTAGACACCTTTTTAATAATAATAATAATAATAATAATAATAATAATAATAATAGCAGCTAACTCTTATTGAGTACTTAGTGTATGCCAGTATTACCAAGCATCTTATGTGCATAATCCCATTGGTTCCTTGCAACCACTCCATGACTTTGGTAGTAGTCATATCCCTATTTTATAGTCAGTTCAGTGACCATACAATAACTTTATCCTCTCAACTGGTCACTTACAAGAGAGAAACAAGGTGCTATTGCTGACAAAACAGGCACAGCAGGTGTAAGCCAGGTCTGACCCTGATAAGACAAAGCATGTGGCCACTCTACAGATAAGGGCACTCGAGTGCAGGGTGCCAGCTTGCACAAGACCAAGGAGGTGGCTGATCCAGGATACTCTGCAGTGTCAGCCACAGCACGTTCCTGTTGAATAGCTTTTCATCTCTGTGCCAGACCTTCCTGAGTGTCCATGTTTTTATCTGTAAAATGAGGGTAATGAAATCTATGCTGTACAATTACGCAAGGATGAAATGAGGACAATGTACCTCAAGTACAGTGGGGATCTCAGAGTGGTGGTCTCTTGATAAACCTCGGTTTCTCTCCCCAGCTCTCCTCTGTGTGACTTGGGCAAACCCCTTCACTTTTCTGGACCTCAGTAGCCTCATTCATGCAAAAATGGAGTTGAATTAAGTGGGGAACATCCAAATCAACTTCTTTTCCTGTTCCTCCAAAGTTCCTCTTTGTTCACCCACATGTATTGGAAAGAATGCCCCACTCTTCTGCTTTTGTTTTATGACTTTATTTTTTGTGTATCAAGGATTGAATCCAGGGTCACTTAACCACTGAATTGCATCCCCAGCCTGTTTTATTTGTTTATTTGTTTAAAAAGTTTATTTATTTATTTATTTTGAGACAGGCTCTTGCTAAGTTGCTTAGGGCCTTGCTAAGTTGCTAAGGCTGGCTTTGAACTTGTGATCTTCCTGCCTCAGCCTCCTGAGCCGCTGAGAATGCACGCATGCGCCACCGCACCCAGCTTTTGATTGAGAGAAATGGGTTCATTTGTTTCCGTCTACTTTTATTTTTTGTGCCTTCTCCAGAAGATTGAAAACAGTAGTTATGTGCCTGCTGCTTGTGCTAGAGTTTCTCAAGTGGCTCTCTCCTCAATTTAGGGCAGACACACCGGGGAGCCAGCTGATCTGGGTAAGGAACAACTTTTGTGCTCCACTGAGTGGAATGTTTACCCACTGCAACTCCATGCCTATCATCCTGTCCTCTTTAGGGATCACAAAATGTCTGTACAGGAAAAAAAAATAGCTATAACATGCATTCAAAGGTCACTCTACAATGCCTATGTAAGGACCATCTTTCCTAAGAATAAACACCAGAATTGAACCAGGAATTAAACGCCTTAATGATTCGAGGCAGTAGGGAGTGGGAACAGCGTATGGCACTTACAATGTGAGATGGTTCCTGGAGCCTGTCACAAATCCTCACAGCAATGTGACCTACAGAACAGTGAGGACACTGGGCATGCACTCTTCCTCCCCTCCCTTCCTTACTTCAAAGATGTTCATCGAGCACCTACCATCTTGCAGCAACTGCGCTAGGCTCTGAGAATTCCAAGAAGCCCCAAACAGACAAGGTCCCCACCTCCACAAGCTTTCACTGTCATGGTGAGAGAAAGATTAAACTAATAACATACAAACACCTGTCAGAAGGTGATTCTGAGGGCTGCCCAGAAAGTGCTTGGTGCCACAGCATGGTTTGGCCTGCTTAGAGCGGCATGATAGGCCATCCATGAGGAAGCCAGGAGGCCCAGGCCCCCACAGGAAGGATGAGTCGGGGTGTTCTGGGCAGAGGAAGCAGCTTGTGTAAAAGCCCTGAGGTGGAGGGAAGCTCCTAGAGTTTGAAGAACTGAAAGAAAGTCAGAAAGTCTGGAGTCTTGAGAAGGAGGGGAGAGGGTGCAGGATGGGACCAGACAGGGAGGAGAGGCCCAGACCCGGGTCTGGCCTTGGAGACCAAGCCACAGCTTTTACAAGTGCTTCAAGCAGCAAGCTGTTATGACTACAGTTGACTTTTAAACAGTCATTCTGGGAAGAAGTGAATCAAGAAGGTGCTAGGGGTGTAGCTCAGTGCAAGGGTGAGTGCCTTGGCATTCCAGAGGCCCTGGGTTACATACCCAGCACTGCAGGAAGAGAAGACACATTACCTCAATAATTCTCACAAGGTGCTGTGCTCTTGTCACTGTCTTTCCTCTTTATTTTTATTTTAGCAGTACTGGGAATTGAACTCGTGCACTATATTCTTGTCTTTCCGCAGACGAGGAGACAGAGCTCTTAAGAGCTAGAACCAGGCTGGGATGCCGGCAGCTGCTTCTTGGTGGACTGCTTTGTACACATGGGCCAGGCCGGAGACCATGCACTTGCATGGGGTCAGGGCCCTGGATGGACTTGGAAGCTACTGAATGGGAAAAAACGACAAGACTCAGCCCAGTGGTGGGGTGAGGGGTAGCCCTGGTTTCTATGTGCTAGAGGGGGATGGAGAAGAATAGGAGAACCTAGGGCCAGGTGTGAGGTGGGCTGCACAGCCAAGACACAAGTTCCTCTCCGCAGCTCTGGGGCTGAAAATGAGGAAGCAGCGAGGACCCTCCAGTCTGGGGCCCATTTCTCCTGTTTTCTCTTCTCTTTTTCTTTTCCCCACACTCTTGGTTCTGGGGATGGAACCAGGGCCTCACACATGGTAGGCAAGTGCTTGCCCTCTGGGCTACATCCCCAGCTCTCCTCTTGCTTTCTTGACTGGGAATTCCATCAAATCTACTAAGCACTACTTACTGTAATTCTCCTCCTTTAAAAATCAGCCTTCTGGGGGTTTGAGCTGCGCTTGCCCAGCATGCACAAGTACACGAGTTCAAATCCCAGCACCACGCATGCAACTAAGACTTGGAGCAACGAAAGTGACATGAAAAACTAAATAAAATCGATTCTATCTCTCTAGATCTCTCTCATTGTCCTTCTCTCTTTAAAAAAAGAAAGAAAGAAAGTTAGACCTCTGCCATTTCTATCCCTACTTTGTTTATTCCACTTGATTCTTTTTGTTTCTAAAAGTTTTACTTCCACTCTGACTGCATTCCTAAACTTCTGGTTAAAGATTGTTTGGATTCACATGCTCATTGATTCTCCCCTGCTCTCAAAATTAGTCTGAGCTGATAGCCAAACACTTCCTCTTCTGCCAACTGATATTCTTAATTGTGACCCTGGTAAGCCTTGATCCTTGGAATGTATATATCACTTTATTTCAACAATCTATTTTGGGTATCTACACATTAAAATTTCTTAAATATAGAGCCAGGCATAGTGACATATACCTATAATCCCAGAGAATCGGGAAGCTGAGAACAGAAGGATTGCAGGTTGGAGGCTAGCCTCAACAATTTAGTGAGGCCCTAATCAATTTAGTGAGATGCTTTCTCAAAAAATAAAAAAGGGATAGGAATGTAGGTTAAGTGGTAGAGTGTCAATCCCCTGGTCAATGCCCAGTACCCCCGCCACACACACACACCCAGAACAAAAGAACAACAACGTATACATTTATTTATGCCCTCCTGATCATGGGCAATGCAGCTTATTAGCATATATTTTAATTTTAGCCAATCTGATAGGTGAAAAAATGGGATCTTACTTTATGTTGGATTTTTCAACTCGTGGGAAAGGGAACCATTTCAACACTTAAAAGCCAATTTGGTCTCCTTTTTAGTAAACTGCCTTTTCATGTCCTTTCCCACATTTCTGTTTGGTTATTGGTCTTTCCCTCTTAATCTGGAAGAATGGAAAAGGCCAGAAGCAGGCTCTGTAGAGCACAGAAGAGTGCTGGAGTGGGCTGGGCCTCCAGCACAGCCACAGGCTCCTCCTTTTCTGCTGAGGACAAAGGCCGAGTTCTGAAGGTGTCCCCAGAGCAGGACAGATCTGAGTGAGTTGAATTGTGTTAAGGCCTGCCCTGTGATTTCTTCCTCCAAGGGTTACAATTCCCTGAGACTATTGCCAGCAGGCCTGGAGGTCCACTTAGGAAGGAAGGAAAGCCCCATTCTCTGAGTTCCCATTGTCACCCTATGAGTGGGGGGGAGTAGCCCATAGAGGAACAGGTGGCTTAGCAAAAACAATCCCTGGCAGTGGCCTATGTCCTGAGTCTGCCTCAGACTCAGACTCCACACCTGACTGCCTGGGGAAGGGATTTCCGGGCCTTCTTGCTGGGTGATGGCGTTTAGTTGTGGGCACCAGTTTCCCTCCCAGATCTGAATGGAGTAGCCTCCCAGAGTGAACCATCCCATCCCTGGTGTGCTCTCATGCTGCCATCGCCAGGCACCTCCACATGTAGCCTGTCACCTGACACCAGCCCTGCCTGCTAGTGACTCTGCTCTCCTTGACCATACACAGTCCTGAGCCTAAGGACCATAGACCAGGAGGGTGAGGGAGCTGAGGATGCAGGGTAGTCTGCCTTCCTAGTCCTCAGGAGGCAGCTGGTTCCCAGCCAGCGTGTCACCTTCCACCACTGCACAGTGGAAGTGCAGGGCCATGTGAGGCCTAACTCCTCCCAGGGTAGAGCTTAGATCTTCCTGTTACCCATGAGACCACAAAGAGATGTGAGTAGCTTTTGCAGCTATCTCATTACAGCATACACATCACACTACTAGACATGACCTAATAAAGGCAAGGACAGAAACACATTTTGAAAATTTATTAACATATTTGATGTGTCAGGTGCTAAATTAAAAAGGTTGATGGTCATTTGGCCCTTACAATAACCTTTTTTTTTGGAGAGAGGGACAGTGAGAGAGAGATAGAGAATCAACTTCATTTAGCTTTTCATGTGGCTTTCGTTGCTCCAACACTTCATTGTGTACGTGGTGCTGGGGTTTGAACTCATGTCCTTGTGCATGCCAGGTAAGCACTGTAACCATAGAGCCACTGCTCCAGTCCCTTATAGTAACCCTTTTAGTGATGACCAATATTATCTGTTTTTCACCCACTAACATTCCCTGTGGGATGACAAAAGGGAGGGGAGGGCTAGTGTGGGGCAAGGCAGGCATAGGAACTTAGCGTTGCCTGATATTCAACCTTGCAAACGCAGCATGAGCACCCATCATTCTGATCTGATCAATGCAACTGTGGCCAGAAAGGCTCTCACAGACTTGCAGATTCTTCAAGTTTCTCAATGTTTTGCAGATTCCTCTTTTCCTGAAAAAGAGGCCTGCCTAGGGATTTTTCCCTAGGATACTTAGACCCAGCATAGGTTATCAAAAACAGTCCCATCTTTCCTCATTGAACAGGACTTTCCTGAGTCCCGTTGAATCTCTCTTTTTGTCTAGTGATCATATGAAGGTCTTTCAGTGGGAAGATGATTGCTTAGACCTCTTAAATAATTATTAACAGGGGCCTTACAATACTGATATTCAAATGCATTCAGAATTCAAATCTTGATATTTTAGCATTTTAGCAAAAATAGTCATAATCAATGCATTCATTCATTCATTCATTCATGGTAGGGATCAAATTCAGAGCCTCAAGGACACTAGGCAAACACTTTACCACTGAACTACACCCCCAGTCCACTAACCAAGGCTTTTGGATTCCATTTTTTAGCTTGCCAGGCATGCACAAGGACCAGGGTTCAAACCCAGGCACCACATACACAACTAAATGTTGGAGAAATGAAGGCCAGATGAAAAAATAAATAAAAATTGATTCTCTCTCCCTCTCTCTCTTTATAAAAATAATAATAGTCTTGTCCTCATCTTGTATTCAACTCCTTCATTTCTGAGTGGAAGCCTGGGCTTGGAAGCTGGCGTCCGTGGGGGTTTGACTTCAACAGGTTCAGTGGTGTATAACCATAACTAAAATTCAGAAGGGCAAGGGTTTTTCGTTGTTTGGTTTTTTTTTTCAGCCCTTTTGGTGGTTGAAAGTGCTAAACACGTCACTATGTAACAGCTGAAAAGGAAACTAAACACAAAGAAAAAAGATAAACAACCACAGCCATTACCCTACCATGTATAGGGACAAACATTCAAAGAACGATGACTGTAGAAACCTTTCTTTTAAACTTGTACTTCCTAAAGGCTAATAGTAAGAGATCTCTTAAATTTTTTTTATAAAGTTTTAACTTTCATTGTTAAAGTACTACATTTCCTTACAATACATATCACCTGGGACATTTATAGAGTGAACCATGTAGAAATGAGAGCACACTTCTTCTGGTAAAAATTATTATAGTTCCTTAACTCCCCACAAAGATCAGCAATTTTCCAAAATAGTTCTAATATGTTTTCCCTTTGACTGTAGAACCTAACTTTTAAAGAAGTCTTACACCTTCTCATGCGTCAAGTAGTACCTGGCTTCTCACACACCAGCAGTGCCAAAATAGTACCTTGATCCTCAATGGTCTCCATCTTCCAAGTTTCTTTGTCATTTTGTCACTATTTGGGGAAGATGGGGGAAGAATAAAGCTTTTCTTTCATAGGCAATGGAAAGGACCCCAATCATAATTTATTTTTAGTCCTAATTAAAAAATAATAATAATAATGTAGTCAATTGAAATGGCCTCAGATTTCGGGGCATGATGGCACCCTGTGGCTTGGGAGATTGAGGCAGAAGGATTGCAAGATAAGGGTCAGCTTCAGCAAAATTTTTTTTTCTTTTAAAAAGAGAAGGACAGGGGCTGGAGTGGTGGCTCGGTGGTTACGGCGCTTGCCCGGTATGTGCAAGTACACGGGTTCAAACCCCCGCGCCATGTACACAACTAAGTGTCAGAGCAACGAAGGCGAAAAACTCAATAAAAATTGATTCTTTCTGTCTCTGTCTCTGTCTTCTCACTGTCCTTCTCTCTTTAAAAAGAGAGAGAGAGAGAGAAGGACAGTGAGAGAGAGGAGAAAGACAGAATCAATTTTATTTAGTTTTTCACATGGCTTTGAACTCTCGTACTTGCACATGCCAGGCCGGCCCTGCAGTGGCTGAGCCACTGCTCCAACCCCTCCTCAGCAACTTTTAAAGAGGCCCTAAGCAACTTAGAAACCCTGTCTCTAAATAAATCAATCAATCAATAAAAGAAAGGGCTGGGGATGTAACTCTGTGGCAAAGCATCCCTGGGTTCCAATCCCCAGTACCCACCACCAAAAAACAAACAAACAAATAAAAAAAAGAAAAAGAAAAAGCAGAGCATTACAATGCAAGGCAACACGCCCAAGCACACCCACCCTGGCTCTCCCGCTTACGAGCAGTGCCGCACAGTCCAACTGCTTAACCTCTCTCGAGCTCTGAAGCGCTATTTTTACCCCCAACTACTTTCTAGCTGAATGACCTCATGTAAGTAACTATTTTTCGGTGCCATACTTTCCCTGGTTTGTAAAAATAATAATACGTCATTTAGTCTTTTGAGGATTAAAGGAAGCCAGCCACAGTGGAATATGCTCATAATCCCAGCTACTTCGGAGGCTAAGGTAGGAGGTTTGCAGATTCAAGGCCAGCTCCAGCAACTCAAGGAGACTCTGTCTCAAAATAAGAGGACTGGGGATGCAGTTCAGAGGTAGAGCACTCCTGGGTTCAATCCTCAGTACCAATAAAAAATTACGAAGCTGTTGGTATCATCCTTATGAATAATGGGCACATAGTAAATCCTTACTGAATACTATCTATTATTATTATTAGAGATAGAGGGACAGTGAGAGAGAGAGAGAGAGAGAGAGAGAGAGAGAATAAATTTTATTTAACTTTTCATCTGGTTTTCATTGCTCTAACACTTAATTATGTACGTGGTGCTGGGGTTTGAACCCGGGGCCTTGTGCATGCAAGGCAAGTACTGTAATTGCTGAGCCACCACTCCAGCCCCAATTTTTATTATTAAATAACGTGTAAGAAGAAGGCATGTCCTCATGTCCTATAAATGTTTATGCTCACTGGTTTGGAAGCTAGTAACAAATCTTCAACCGTTAAAGCTAAATACATGGAATCATTGAGCTATAATTTTTAAAATTTATTTATTTTTAAAGAAAGAGGGGGATAGAAGGAGAGAAAAAAAACAGAATCAACTTTATTTGTTTCTTCATCTTTGTCTTGTTTTTCTGACGCTTAGCTGTGTATGCGGTGCTGGGGTTTGAACCAACCCAGGACTTTGCACATGCTAGGCAAGCACCCCAACTGCTGAGCCACCGCTCCAGCCCCCACCCCCAGCTATGATTTTTAAATATTTTATTGAAGTATAACATATACAGCAAAGTGCACATATCTTAAGTACAAATTTAATTGTATTTAATCCTGTTTTGGGTGATTTAAAAAGTTAGACATTTTCTCTAATGAAACTGTCAATTAAAAGAAAGGAGATTATCTAATTAAAAGGTAGTTTAATTCACAGAGAACAAGAAATATACATTAAATACATACAACTTTTGGTAAACAAACAGCATGCATTTTATTCCTGTAATTACCCACCATCTTCACCTGTGTTCTGTTCTAAAGATCACTTGGAGTCACCAGACATTGGCATTTGTTGCAAAGCAGAGGTGACACTTTCCTAAGCGCCTGTGAGTTTGATCTCTTCAGGCCCCTTTTGGAATCTTAATTTTTTTGTCCTCCATTGATTACCTCTTACAGGAAGCTCAAGCGGTTTTTTTTAAAGGAGCTTGACAGACAGCTGTTTTGCATCTGAGTGAAACACAAACACCAACATCTCCTGGCTTTGAAAATCCTTTATTCTGAAAGCTTTGGCTGAATCCACACATTGCAGCAAATGACAATTCTTCTTAGCAGCTCCTCCACCTAGCAATTGACATGTTTATTTTTACAATGATTGTAAAGCTCATTCTGATTGCCAAAACAATTCAAATGTGAACAGCAAGTGTCTTAGGACGGGAGGAAATTTTAATTTTAGCACTTTGTAACATACATTACGCCAAAAACAAAATAGGCTGGCTATGTGCAAAAGACTGGGGGCTGCAATTACAGCTCTATCTGGCTTCCTGTTTGGGAGCTAAAACTGTAACAGAGGTAAGAGATGTGAAGTGAGGCATCTTATACTTCTCCAGTGCCAAAATTGCTTCAAGACAACTTACCTTCCATACTAATAATCATTACTGATCAGTAATAATCATCATTTTGAAATGCACAGTCTGTTCAGGGCACTGTGCTAGGCACGTTATCTCTTTTAGTCTTTCTAAAAATCCTATGAAATTGATTGTTTTATCCATTTTGATAAAGAAACAACTCAGAGATAATTGCTCCATCTAAATCATCTGTGTGAATGATCATGAATTTGAACCAGAGCCTGTCAGACTTCAACTCTGAGACTCTTTCAACTATGCACAATAACTCCTGGTTGTGCCATATCAAGTATATTTAGTGTACCCAGGACACAAACAGTGACTCCAAGAATCCATTGGGGACATGTGGTGGGAGAGGTGTCTCTGACACACACACACACACACACACACACACACACACCCCAGTTCATTAGGGAATTTCCTTTCACTGAAGCTGTGTAAAGCATAAACACCTCTGGTGCAGACTACAAAGAGAAGGTTGTATGTAATTAGTGGAAAGTTATGAATTTCAAACTCATTTTACATAAAATAGATTTTTCCAATACTTTATTATGGATTTCAAAATGGATTCCCACCCACTCTCCTGTCATGCTCATAACAACCCCTTGAACTAGGGAGAGCTGGTAATATCGATCTAACTGTACAGGTAAGAATAATAAGGGCTGAAAAGTTAAGTGCTTGCCTATGGTCGCAGAGCTATTTAGTGACAAACCCACACTTCCCTACTCTGCAGGGTGACCTAACAAATTCCTTCTGAATTACCAGATAATTATTGGATAAGAATAATATGTATTCTTATATTAATTATTCATATATAAGGGCTTGCCTGAAGTGCTCCGAGATGTATTTCAAGCATTCCCCTTGTAATCTCATTTACATTATTCTTCCGCACCACTTAGCCAGACAGGGTTTGCTAAATGAAGGAAAATTTCTGCCCAGATCCCAATCAAGTTATTATAAATTCCAAATTAATAGGGTCTAAATAAATAAGAGCTTATTACAGAGCTAAAAGCTGATAATGTTATTTGTTTCTGATATCTTTTTTCATTTGCTTCGGCTCCAGTTAGAGCATTTTATCTGCTGGAATTTTTTTTTTTTCTGTTTTCTCATTATAGAAACAGGGCAAGAGAGATAGACAAGGAAAGAAACACTTGTGTGTGAACAAAATTAATAACTGTAAATTATAGAAAGGGGTAGAGAGGCATCTTTTTGGTAATTTGTCATAATGTTTAGTAACAGCAATTTACAGTAATGAAATAACTACTCTACTTCTGGGTATGTGTTGCATTTATTGGGTTATGCTTTACTTACAGTTTTTTTTTATTACTCCATTTGTTAAATTATTTAAACTTACAAGGCAACCTCTAACTTACTAATGGAAAGGCAGACTTCTGAAATGAGAGTCATTCAAATAATTATATAATTTTTTATCTGTATTTTTTAAAGGACCGAGCTACCTAGAATGAGATACCCCTAGAGTTTACAGGGACTACAAAACTTGAGCTCGTCCACCGTCTGGGACAGATAACCAGGCTTGAACTCTATGGACAGTGAGGCCTCTCTCAAATAAACTGGATAAAAAAATCATGGATTTCCACCAGGAAACATGGGTTTCCTGATGGCAGGTTTCCTTGTACTTTCAAGAGCATCCTCAGGGATGCAGAGGAGTGAGAGACAGGCCAAGAGCATGAAAGAGCCTTAGAGATATTTCTTCCATGATTAAAAAATCATGCTTTTTTTTTTGGCCAGGTGCAAGGAGTAAACACTCTTGGATTCTCTCTGTTCTCTCTCTGATCTACAAACGCCCCACAAAGAGGGCTCCGTTCCTTCTTCCCTCCCTGGCTTTTCTCATTCTGACATCCTTCCTGTCTGGGGTTCTATTTCGCACTTGCATTTGGTTCTTTGCTTTCCTGTAGGGTTTGAGTTTGTTTTCAGCTTTCTCGCATTTTTCTGTTTTCGAATCCTCTCTTTCTGCAGGACAATCTGTCTCTCTCTTTCCGCTCCCTGTCTGTGGCCTACCTGGTAGTAGCCATCATGGATTCTGTGTATTTCCCTCCTCCCAGCTCTTGTTTCTTCATCTCTGGCCCCTCATTTCCTCTTCTCGATTCTCCTGTTCCCATCTCGATGCCCTCTGACCAGACATCCTCTCCCAGCCCTGCCCCCCCAGCTGAGGAAACACTGCCAGCAGCACGGAATAGGAAGAAAAGGAGGGCCGAGGGAGCGGCGGGAAGGGCGTTTCGTCTCGCTGAGACTTCCCCATCCTCCGAAAGAGGCCACACAAAGGGAAGGCAGAAGGAGGAATAAAGGTGAGGGCCCTTCGACAGGGACTGCCAGGCTGCTCTTTAAATGCCACCCAGTCAGCATTTGTCTTGGAAACTCTACAAAACGGCCTCGCATTTAAAGCATGGGGCAACTGAGATCAGCTTCTGCAACCTGGGACCAACTCCCTTGAATCAAAAACTAAGGGAAGTATAATCAGAATTTTTTCACTTGACCTTAAATCACTCAGCAAGTCCCTGTGGGATGGTGCCTGGGCCGTCCCAGTAAGCACCCTGCTTCGCAAGACTGGGCTTCGACCCAGCCTCACCCTTGGCATTTTTCGTTTTTAAAACATTTCCAGATGCGTTTATAAATAAATGACGCTTCTGAGGACCACCTTGATGCCACTCCATCAAGCTGCTGAGGAGGAATCCACGAAAGCTAACCCTGCGGACATTTTGCTTCTCTCTCACGCTGCAAGGAAAATAAAGGCAGCAACAATAGTAATTAAAAGCCAGATGAACAAGCTCTCAGAAAACATTTTTTTTCCAGCCCCACCATAATAAGAGGACTGAGTGTGCAAACAGTGACCTGACCTTTCTGTCTTCTGCTCCCCACACCTGAGGGCTTATGGGTCAGACTGTTTCTGAAGCATCTTGAAGTAGCAGGGACCACGGAGTGGTTTCCTGTCATTTGAAGAATGATGACATAGCTGACTCCATTTTTCCTTTTTCAGGCAGGTGTCAGTTTGTTGATTTTGAAACTGAGTTGCGGGCAACACACCTAGCAGCTCTAACTCTTCAGAGCAACAAACCCACACTGCTCACATGTGTTTTATTTTGACAAAGGAGTCTCTCTTTGAAGGATAAGATAAAGGACAGAAATGACCCTGAGTTTAGTTTGCAACGCTCTTTTCTAGGCTCCAGGGTGATGTCAGTGCCCTCCCCTCCCACCATGGCCAGTTCTTTAGACAAAAGGAAGCCAAGCTGGGTCCCAGGACCTGCTCAGTGAATGACAACAAAGGTTCAGGCCTGAGGCCTTTGTCTCACAGGCACAGGCTGAGGTTGGGACTGAGCAGGGTGCACCCACGCAGCAGCAGCGCAGTAGTGAGCCCTTCCTAGCAGGGCAGCTTCAGGGCTTGGGGTCTGTCCTCTTAGGGTTACCATCATGTTGTCAAGTGGACTTCTTGGCCCAGGGGCTTCTCTTATACAACATTTGTGGGCCTCTGTTTTACAATATCTGCAAGTTTGTTTGTTTTTTTTTAATTTCTGGGCTTCAGAAAGATAAAAGGATGAGCTAAGCACTGGCTATTAGAGAAGGATATGCACGCACGCACGTGCTCACGCACACACACACAGAGGAATCAATTCTCACCAATATTTGCACAAAAAGTATGCACAGGGGTTCTAGTTAATGCTCATTTATCCTTCTAAGGAGTTTGAAAATAAAATTTAAAAAGGAAACAAGAAACAAAAATGAAAAATAAGAACAACAGCATAATCCCAGGACTAGATGCAGTCCAGTTATTGGTGGCCTTGAGTTTTTCAGGTGCTATTTGTGGGGTCTTTTGCCTCTGGTTCCTGTCCCTACCTGGCCACTGCACTCAGAGCTTTTACCTGCTTTGAGGAGCTGCAGCACCATCTTCTTCTCCATTTGGTAGCAGCCTGGGGTTCAGCAAATACATATATGGTGTTAGCCCCTACACAGAGCCAGGCAATAGTCCTGCTTAGGACAGTGACTTCTCCACCTCCCTTCCCTCAGAAGAGCTCTGGGTCTCTCCTCTCTGCCCTGCTGCAGAAAGAGGGGTTCCACAGGAAGGGTACTACCCACAGGCTGAGTATTCTCAGAAAAAAACCCACCACTACACAGAGAAGCCGTGAACTCCTGTTTCTCATTTTGTCACACAAACCTCCACTGGAATAAGCTGAGGTTTCACTCTTACTCCATTTTCTGGCCATTGTTAAGGACTGTGACTTTCATATCATCAATACGAAGATGCATTCATGTTCTAGGACAGTCAAAGGTATCTCAAATTGGATGCATGTCCAAGTCTGGAAATCAGTGAATGGTCAGAGAAGGCCAGAGAAGGATCTATCCAGGTCTCTCATAACTCCAGTTGCCTCAGGCATCCATGGCTTAGAGATGTAAGATGATCCCAGCATTCACAGGGTGGTCTCTCAGTGTCTTCACATTTCCCTTCCTCTCTATGTGTCTGTCTCCGTATACAAATTTCCCTTTTCATAAGCACAACAGTCACACTGGAGTAACACCCCCAGAATGACCTCATTTTAACTTAGTGAAATCTATTTCTGATGAGGGGTTTTTGGCATGAGGCCGGATTCTCTGCTCCTGCTGGTGAATCAAGAGGGCCTTGCTATAGAATTCCGTGGCCGAAGTAGCCCGTTTTCAGTGTTTGCAGCTCTTCTCAGTTAGAACCAAGCAGTTGGGCTCCTTGCAGGTTCCCCAGGTCTCTGCAGCCCAAAAGTGTTAGCAGCTACCCAGCTAAGAGCTGGGATTTCCTGTGGCTTGGTGCAGCTCTTGGTGTGGAAACACACCCTGGGATGTGGCCCTGATCTTCTGGGTCTTTGTCTCGCGAATTTGAAGAATAAAATCCATGGAGTAAAAAGAGTGGGATTTATTTAGGAAGAAGAGCAGAGACTCCACAAGGTGGAGGGGCACCTGGAAGCAAGACACCACCTCAGTATGTTAGGCAAAGGTTTATATTGATTTTGGGTTTGACCATAATTAACATTCACGCAAAGCAGGCATTGAGAAATAGATCAACTCCATTGGTTAAAATCTATGTAAAACAGGCATTGAAACTGGTCAACAACACCATTGGTTAAAATCTATGTTAAAAAAAAAAAAGTGGCAAATACTTCCTAGTTCCCACCTGTGTCCACCCCATCTCCTAGTTGGGACAAAGGAACTGCTCCCACATTCGAAGGCCCTGAGCATGCCCTGTCAATCACTCTCTGCCTCTACTAGCTAGCTCTTGGATGGGGCCCCTTATCCGGACTACCTAGCCAATTCACCGTCTCTCCTAATCTGTCTCATTTCCAAATAAGGGTAGGGTACATCTGAGGTATAGGAGTTAGGACTTTCTAGTATCCTTTGGAGGTGACATCTTTCAGTTAATAACAGTAATCTGCCTTGTCATTTAAATACTTTCCCAAAGATTCTTCTTTCCTGTAGGTCAGCATCTGGAATGCTTTGTAATTAGAATACAAACTTGCCACTGGTTCCTGTCCCCACCTGGCCACTGCACTCAGAGCTTTTATTTGCTTTGAGGAGCTGCAGCACCATCTTCTTCTCCATTTGGTAGCAGTCTAGGGTTCAGCAAATACATATATGGTGTTAGCTCCTGCACAGAGACAGGCACTGGTCCAGCTTAGGACGGTGACTTCCCCACCTCCCTTCCCTAAGCAGAGCTCTGGGTCTCCCCTCCCTGCCCTGCTGCAGAAGAGGGCAGAGTTTGTAACTAGAGATTCAAACAAATGGCAAAGGAGAACTGCTTGATTGGATAAACAGTGGCCTAGACTTCAGAAACTTCTGCCTGGCCACTTCCCCTTATATATGCCTGCTCAAATCTCTTCTGGTTTCCCTGAACAAAGTGAGAATCTGATTTGTACCTTAAACTGAGGGTTCTCTTTCCTAGCTCTCATTCAGCCCAGGGACACAGGGCGCTGTCTTTTCTTATAGAAACAGTGTCTCTCTCCCCTAAGAATAAATTTACTGCTCCCCCGTCTGGCCCTCATTTTTTTTCCCAGATCTGGGGATCAAACCTAGGGCCTTGCACATGCTAGGTGAGTGCTCTAGCACTGAACTATATACCCCGTACTCTCAAAATTGATGGGGGGCGGGTGGAGAGTAGATTCTGGAAGATATTTCAACATAGATAATACTGGTTGTCCAGGAGCAATTCACACCTATTATTATACAATCATGATGTAAGATTTGAAGTGTTTTTTAAGTGGTTTTGAGATCCTGAGAAGTAACTGAAAAGAGCAATAGTTGAAATTGGGTTGTCATAGCATTTTCAAAATAATATCAGATCATTTAGGGTTAATGAACATCTTGGGTTCTCCCAATTTTCTAGGCAATGTTTATAACAAACCCACAATACAAGCCTACACTCCAGGGCCTACATATCAGTTAATCACCTTTCACTCCACAGCACTCCTGTCCCCACCACATTCTTATAGCAGCCTCCTACGTTAGGGGAAAAGATGAGGAAAGGATGAGAAAAACAAGAATCAAAGAGAGGGGGACACCCCAGGTGGTCTCTGGGAGCCAGGGCCTGAGTCTTCCAGTCTCTGCTCATTTTCGCTCAGCTGGCTGCCAGGTCTTGGTACAAATCCATGGAGAACTAAAGTTTGTTGATTTCATTTACAGGTTAAGCTAGTTTTCAGTCTTGTTTTAACATTCTGTTTTGGGATTTTTATTTCCAGTTTTTCTTGTTGGGTAAGACTAGATAAGTTGATGGGAGGTGAGATTTCTCACCTACCCCACTCTTACTACAAAGGCTTCCTGCAGGTGGGATTTAAAAGGGAAATAGGTGAGAGTAAGCTTGAAAAGCCAGGTAAGAGATGGAGCCAAATCCTTGCTTTTGCATAGAGCAGACCAGAGGCTCCATGCAAACGGGAGTGGGAGGGCTGGATATTCTTTCTTCTTTCACTTTTCCCACCAGTTAGAAAAATGATTGTTTTTCTTTCTGACAATTTGCTACCATTGCCAAAAATAAACAATACAGAGAAAGTTTTCTGCAATCTCACCACTTCACCTCTGTCTGGGAGATGGTCATGCGGATGGTTCAGGTCTATCCTTCCAGGCTTTTAAATAAAAACACTATATTGGTCCACATCTATACCTATACATAAATGGAACCTATAACATAATGGAATTTCATAACATCGTGGTCATTCTGTACCATCTCTTTCTCTTCTTATATTGCAGATTTTTTTATGTCAAACTGAGAAGAAGTAACATATTCTTTTTTAAAAAACAAATCATGTTTTAAAATGAAGTAGTTCTTGCACATAATGAAACCATACAGAAAGGTATGCAGTGAACAACAAAAGGTTTCCATCCTTAGCTCTAATCTTTTCCCTCAAAGGGAACCAGTGTAGCCGCTACAACAGCTCCACTACATCCTTCCAGAAAGCACACTACGAATGTCTCCTTGTGAACACATGGATAACTTTTAATCTTCTCTGCACCTTGTTTTAAATAATACATGTTGATATTTTAAGGAATGAGATATAGAAATTTATCTCATTTTTTAAAACAGATGTGTAGTATTCCTTTACATGACTACACCATTGTTTAAACATGCTCTCTCTATTAATGAATATTAAGTTATTTTAAATTTTGAACTAATGCAAATGGTGCTATAATAAGCATCCTTTTACAGATATCTCTCAGTCAGGATAGTACATTAACGCTCAGGACTGGAACAGAGGCTCAGCAGTTGGAGCATTTGCCTGGCATACACAATGACCCGGGTTCAAACCCCAGCACCACATACACAACTGTGGGAGAAACAAAAGCCAGATGAAAAAATAAATTTTTAAAAATTGATTCTTTCTCTCTCTCATACTGTCCCTCTCTCTCTCTTTCTCTCTTTTAAAAAGATTAATGCTTATTTCTCCACACTTTTATTCATTTATCCTTGTTTTTTTACAAAAGCCTTTGCCAATATGACAAGTGATACATTTCTTTAAATTTCATTTATTTGATTATTATGGAATCTATTTTATATGATTTATTGCCCTGAATTATTTTGGCCTCTGTCTATTGGAATATTTATCTTTTCTTATTGATTTGTTTGTTTGTTTGCTTGTAGTACTAGGTATTGAACCCAAGGATGCTTTATCACTAAGCTACATCCCTGGAAGTTTTATATATATATATATATATATTTTTTTTTTTTTTAAGAGAGAGAGAGAGAATCAATTTTATTTTTTCATCTGGCCTTTGTTTCTCTGACACTTAGTTGTGTATGTGGTGCTGGGGTTCAAACCTGAGTCCTCATGCATGCCAGGCAAATGCTCCAACTGCTGAGCTACCACTCCAGCCGCATATAAAATTATTTGTAAGAGGAAAGGTAGTTATTGTCCTGGGGTAATTATGATCCAGCTCCATAATTTCACAGCTAATAAACCAACCTGCAATATAGCTTCTCTTTGACATATCCAAGTAGCCAGCATCACTACTCTCATACTTTGAGTATCTTTCACTCTTTCCTTCTTTCTCTCTTAAAAAAAAAAAATTATACGAAAGTCCTTCCTTTAAGTAAAGGTTCTTGATGTAATAAGAAAAAAAATCATATGCTAAGGTTGCTGAGATCTAGAGTGAGTTATTGTTATTTTCTTACTGTGCCTTATTTATAAATTACACTCTCACATGGGTATGCATGTACAGGGAAAACAGTATATGCCAGGTTTGGTGCTATCTGCGTCTTTAGGCATCCACTGGGGACTTAGACAGTATCCTCCATGGATAAGGGGAGACTACTGTAAATCATGTAAAATTTTTAGAAAAATAAAAATGTAGGGGAAAAGAGTAGCTTGTTTCCCAGTGTCCTGTGAAGTCTGAGGAATGATTTAGGGAGTGGTGAATATTCTAAGGAAATTGTTCTCTTCTATTCAACACCCAGTGCTCACAAGCAACTCTTTTATATCCCATCTTATGTACACATAAGTAATAAAATCTATATATTTTAAATGACAGACTTTCACTCATTTGGATTCCCCCTCAGCCCAAATTACTGCACTTTTCTTACAACACTTAAAAACAAACCCATTACAGAGCCAGTGACATCATGACAATCGGAACTGCATTCCTTTTCTCCCTCAGACATTTTCCTACTCGATGACTGGCTGCTTTGTTCAGATACGGAATTCACTGATCATAAAGTGGATTTTATCCAGACACAAAATATGAAAAAATGAACTCATGGGAAATGACCCTTGAAATTCATACCACCCCCAAGGCTTGCAAGGATTTTCTATTTCATCAACTTTAGATGAGCCATAACAGTAGAACATAAAACACCATACAGAGATTTGAAAATCAGAAGAAGCGTACCTCGCAGTTCCTCCTGAGTCTTGTTTTCTTAACGTAACTCGTTCTCAGAGTTCATTGCCAGTTTCATAGTGCCCTCCCCAGGAGTCGCATCCCTTTTCTGGAGCCAAGGGTTCCCTCCATGTTTGCGAGACACTCCGCACATGCCTCCTCTTGTCTCCTACTGTGCAATTTTGGCATTATATTGGATATGTCGTCTCCCCAGCTCGATTGTTAGCCCTGAAGTTCAAGGATCACATCTTGTTCATCTTTGTGTACCTGCTGGCTCTCGCAATACCTGGCACTTCACGGGCTCTCAGTAATTACCTATTCGCTGTGTTACTGTTTGTTGAGTTAATATTTTGAACTACATGGAGGCTCATTTGGTTCCCATATTTACTCACCTGTGGCAAACACAGCCAATTGTCTGCCTAAGAGACCTCACTGGCCTTGCCTCCTTGTCCCTGCTGGTGGAGTCTTGACTTTGTTTGAAGGCCACGTGCTCAGGAAGTGCCTCTGTTGACATGCTGGGATGGTGACATGATGGGTGATTGGTCCAGGCAGCCTTGGCATTCTTGCCCTGGCCTGTGTCCCAGTCCCAGTTAGCGAGGTCTTGAGGGCAAGTCGTGGGGGAGCTTTAGCAAAGGGCTTTTCTCACCTAGAGAGACACTCATGAGAGGAGACTCCCTCGTTTCACTGGACACTACTTCATTGTGTGGAACACCTGGAACTACCGCGCACGCCTCACAGCATGAGGGGGACATCCCTGACCTGTTAAGACACCAGAGAGACTCTAGATGGTCCAGTTGGTCTGAGAGTCTCAATTGAGCTGTAATAAACCCCTGCTTGCATCCTAACAGGACATCACCACACTTAACAAGGATGTGGAGAAATCAGAGGGCAGTCAAGAGTCTTCTGCTAAAAAGTGAGAAGGAATCAGAGGTTTTAACTTACAATAGAGAAAAACCTATGGGTGAACTTGGTTGCTGCTTTCAAGTTCACGGAGGGCTTTACAGATGGGATGTCAAATAGGAATTCTCTATGATTTCTGAAGACTAGAGTTAAAAAGGAAATGGAATTAAAGAAGGAGAGACTGTGTCTGGATTTAAGGGAAACTTGCCTGTATGAATGAGCAATATGGGCTGCTACAGGGGAGAGTCTCCCCCTTTAGAAAAGGACTAGAACAGAACAGGGTAAGAATGGTAGCATGAGTCTTTAAGAGTTTATTATTCATTTACCTAAAGGTGATGGTAGAATAAACAAATGTTGCGGGCAACTTTGTAATTTTATGCTAATCTGGAGCAGATAAGCTACTGGAATGTAAATAGATGGAAAATCAACTACAGACCTCCCCAATTATTCATGAGGCTAGAAGTTCGATCTGGCAAAGCTGGAAATGCCTGTTTCGTGCTTTCAGGCCACAGTGTCCGCCTGACACCCAGTTCACAATTCACATTGAACACATACTACTTTATCAGGGCTTTGCAATTAGTCACATGCCTCCAACAAGGACATTGCATGAGAAATGTAGCCTCAGGGTTGGCGGCTGATTATTTCCGGGTTGTTTATTAGTAAGGCTGATGGTAATCTGAGTCCACTTTTCCATGGAAGAATGCAAAAATGAGTACTGGATTTGGTCAGTCCCTCTGACCAAGTCTAAAATACACACAGGGAATGCAGGTCGCCAGGCAGCCAGGTGTAGAATGTCTCTGCTTGGGGCCACCAGTTCCTGGACCCAAGACCTGAGCCAAAGGAACTATTCAAATAAATGGTACAGCAGGTTGATTTACTAGTTGTGAAATTGTGGAGCTGAATCATGATCCTGCTGAGACAATAACCAACTCTCCCCTTAAAACCAAATTTTATATGAAAATTATTATTAGCTAGTCTTTTGCCTTACCCCAGAAACTAATATAAACACAATAAAGTCATGATGAACTATTTCGAAAGGTCCATTCTTGTTGATTTGATTATCACGGGGACATTCCTTTTCCTTCTAAAATGTGTAGGAGAAATCTTAAAATAAAGGTGCCTTTCATTGAAAACAGCACTCATTCACAAATCAACACGCTTTTCCTAAGACAGCAGCAGCAGACGGAGGCCGGAGGCGGGGTGCTCCCGCTTCCAGCTCCCCGCTCCTCCTTCCAACTCCATTAGGTTTTGAGAATCTTTTCCCGACCACTCCTAACTGCCCCGCGCCCTCCCCTGCTTACCGCCCTCCCGCAGCCCTGGAGCACGCCCTCCCTACCGCACAGGGAGCCGCAGCAATGACCTCTGGGTTTCCAAAGACCTAGCTGACAGCAGAGGAGCCACCAGGGCTTCGGAGAAGCTCGCCTTCCCTTCTCGCTGCGCCCTTCCCTTCCTGTCCCTTCGCAGCCCGCCGCCGCCCAACCGCGCCCGCTGAGGATGAGGATGTTTGCAGCCTGGGAACTCTGCAAACTGAGTTGGAGCCCTCCAGGTTGTGCTGCTTGGGTCCTCCCTCTGCCTTCAGCCAATGCGCTCAATCCGTTAACTAGGGTGGTAGCAACTCTCATCTTAGTTGTGTGACAACCAGACCCTGGTGCATACTCAGCTCCACCACCCAATACCAATGAGTCCATGGGCACGAAGGCATCTCACCTGTAACCGCCTTAGCTTCCTACATAAGGAGGGTAAAAATAAGTACTTCCAACATTGTTGAAAGGAGTAAGTAGACATTTTAAAAAGGCATTTACATATTGGTGTCAAATGAGAAGCAAATATCCTCCCTGTTCTCTGCACTGGGAATTGAACCCAGAGTCTTTTACCACTGAGCTATGTCCCCAGCCAGGCTGACCTTGAATTTGTAATCTTCCTGCCTCAGCCTCCAGAATAATGAAAATTACAAGCCAACCACACCTGTGGCAAATATCCCTTTTATAGCAACACCTCAGTCATTTCTTTTCAGGACCTGGCAAAATAGCTGCAGAGCTGAAGGCCCTCATCCTCACCCTGCCCCTTCCTACAGCAACCTTGCAAGTAGCACAAGCCTCCCAGGCAGGGGAATGCTGGTGAGACATCATTTGATGGAAAGTGCCCAGCGTGCTGAATCACCAGGTCGCAATTAGCCTGATCCTGCAGCATGTGCTCCTCTGTCCAGCTATTAGAGCACTGGTGGCTCTGAAAGAGAAGCTACAGCAGGTGATGTGTAATATATAAAATATATTATATATAATATATATAACATAATCCAACACACCCTTTCGCAGGCGTGCCTTGCTTTTCAGCAATGCTGGGAACCACAAACAGGAAAGGATAACCAGCGGCCTCTATAGTACCGAAGTACTGCGTTCAGCTGGTTAAGTTTCTGGGTTTCAAAGAAGACCCTGCCACGGTTCTGCAGAGCTTCCTTGAGGCCACTAGTGTGACCTGGGGCGAAAAGCATCACCTCCCTGAGCCTCCATTCCCCTACCTGGAAAATGGAGATTATAATCCCTACCTACTTCATTCAGTTCTGAGGCCACAAATCAAAAGTGCTTTGAAAATTGCAAAGTGATGCATATTAATGTGAGCTATTAGATGCTACTTTATATTCTCTCTTTTCTTATCTGACCATAACCGATGTTAAGAAATAGAAGTCTCTGACTCTCGCTGCCTGCTGCCAGTACAAGGGCAAAGTCTAGTTGAATTTCCACGAGGCTGAATTATGGATTAGGAGCACTGAGAAAAGATGGTACGATTGGTTCTATTTTTAAGGACCAGCTTATCCACGGCTCAGTGCTTACAGTGCGCAGATCCACTAAGTCATGCTATTGTATAGAAATAGTATTAGCCTCTATTTGTCTAGTGCTTGGAATTTTCCAAAACACTTCCATATGTTTTATCCCGTGGTGTCCTTTAGTGTCTCTGTCTCTCCCAAATCAATGTTTTAGGATTTCTGCTTTCTCCTTGCTGTTTTCCTGCATCTTGCTCCTGTAAAAGACAGAAGAAGCCCTGGGCTTCCAGGAGCCAGGTGTGACCTTGGGAGATCTGCTGGACATGACCATGGGGGCAACAATCACTGAGGAAATGAAGACAGCCCTGAGCTGCCTGGTGGACCAATGCAGCAGACACAGATGGCCCTGTTCACAGGGAGGCAAGCATCTCTCCACAACCCCAGGCCACCAAGCAGCTTCAGGAAAGACTCTCACTTTCCCAGAGCCTCTGCTATGGCTCTCTGACAAAGCAGCCCCTCAATAATCTTATTGTATGCTTTCAAAATAATTCTCAGTAATGCCCCAAGAATGTCTGAACTGCTGCGTGAACTCACTGGTTTGCATATTTTTCAGCTTATTAGCAGAGACTTGGATGGACAAGGCCATCCTCAGGCCTCTGGGCCAGGCGCAGGGTCGGTCTCTCCAGCGGGTGAACTCACAGTGGCCCCCTGTCCTGTTCTGATTCTCTCCCTCACTGAGTCCAGTCTCTTTCTTCCTGCACCCTCTTCATAGCCAACATCAAGAAGGAAAATAGCTTTGCTTCCAGTGTAGGTTTTGCATTGGAGAATGCCACAAATTCTGGTTCTGAATTTTCATAAAGCAAGATTTCGGAAAGAGAAGATAAGAATGGGGATGGTCTGCCTTTGATGACCTGTTCGCCTGACCTTGCACCCCTGGGAAAGGAGCACTGGGCTTCTGATTTCAGGATGACTGCTCACGCATGACCCCCTTCTCCTACAGCTTGTCATTCATAAATCCCTGATATATCACAGGCACTGCCAGATGTGATTCGGCCTGGCCTAATCCTTCTATGGAGATGCAAGGGAGGGTGGAAGCTGAGCCTTCATTAAAAATAAAATCTGATACTGGAAAATTAAGGTTTTCAAAATGCTTCAAATGGGCCTATTTAAGAGTGTTTTCAAGTGTATGGATACATAAATTCAAGAGACACTGTTATCTTATTTTGCTATGTACAATTAATTATACAGAATCATAAATACGATAAATACAACACTTCATAGGTATAGGACAAGGTGCTTCCCAATTCCTCTACCCAGGCTTTGGCTACATATAGTCTCATAGATTTTGATCACATTCTGTGAATTGCCAGGCATGTATGAAACGACACCAGAATTAGGGTCCCACAACAAAGGACAAGGGATGTCCTTTCACTAGACAAATTTACTGGAATGTAAATTTTAAAAAATCATTCTTGATTTTTTGCTTATGTAATCTAGTCACATATATTTATTTATTTATTTATTTATTTTGTACTGGGAATTGAACCAGAGGTACTTTACCACTGAGTCATGTCTCCAGCCCTCTTTTTAAAATTTTGAGACAGGGTCTTTCTAAGGTGCTTAGGGACTCACTAAGTTGCTGAGGCTAGCCTTGAGCTTGTGATTCTCCTGCCTCCTGAATCACTGGGATTACAGGTATGCGCCACTGTGCCTAGTTTATTTATTCATTTTTTAATGAAAGCTTTCCCGAAATAGAAGGAAGACCGGTACAGTAGAGGAAGGAGGGGAGGGGAGGAGGATAGGGAACTGGTAGGGGCGAGGGAATAAAAATGACCAAATTGTTATGTTACATGTATGAATGTCACAACGAATTCCTGTATTGTGGATAATTATAATGCTCAATAAAAATTAATTTATATTCAAAAGGAGGTGCTAGGAAGTTTTTGCTATGAAGAGAGCAGGCAAAATTGTGTGTGGCCTTCACACAAGAAAGGAAGGGAAGGGTAACAAACCCCCCTATGATGGGGAGGATTATTGTGTAGGACCACGGTTCCAGTTAAGACTTGAAAACATGCATTCACAATGGAAAAAAGAAGGAGGAAAAAGAAATAATAAATGGTTATTGTTTCAAGTAAAAAATAAAATGATTGCTACTGAAGTTGAGTCCTTTCTCTGAACCCCTCTTAGACCTCCAAGAGCTTATACCTGCAAGTCTCCAACCTTTCCTCTCAGAATGTTCATCTGTGTCTCTGTTCTACCTTATGAATAATTTCCTCCAATTTTTTGACTGTGATTAATCTTTTTAACCAATCCATTAAAGGTTCTTATTTCAATTATAACATTTTCATTTTTAGATATTTTATTTGTTTTGTGAATTTGCAAGATCATTACTTTTAGTCCTTTTCCCTTATATGATTTTAATGCCCTCTGTTAATACTTTTTTTTCGCCAATTAAACACACTTGCTTTTGTGTGTGACTGATAACTGTACTGTCCAATGTCATTTTTGGTTTGATTCTTCTCTGTTTCTTGGATAGCCCCCAGGGTGTCTTGACCACTTGTGTGTTCTGAGAGTTTTGATGGTCAGGCCATATTCTTTGTTGCCATTGTGGAAATTTTTTGAGGCATGATTTGAAGGTGGTTTCCTTCAGTAAAGATCATATTTGTTGAAGTGACTGAAACTTGTAACCAGCTCAAAATTTTTTTTCAGCTTCAAGTCTTTTGGTCACCACAGATATAAATTTTGGACCACAAACTCCTGTGCAGGTTTGTTTGTGGTTACGAATTTTGGAATTTTCCCCCTTCCACCCAGCACAGTAATCAAGATGAATGTTGTCTTACTGCCTCTGTCTGTGAGGTTCATTTTTACCCTGATGATGTTGCCCTTTGGGGTCCTGGCTTTACAGGGAACTCTGCTGTTAAACTTCACATTGACCAAGCTCTGGACTTGGTCTCCTGTCTCCCCCACCTGAGGCCACCATCAAAAGCATGAAGAAGGCTACATTCAGAACACTCCTACCCTTCAGAATTCCTGCATTCACATCTACCTCTGATACACTCTTCTGTCAACTCAGTTATGCATTTAAAAACAATTTTTAGTTCTGATATTTTATTTAGCATTTTTATTATATCCAAGGGAGGGATGTTCAGAGCATTTAATTTGCTATACTGACGCAAACAGGAATCCTTGTATATTATTTATTGTACTTTTGGTATGCTTTAAGTATTTCATTTTTTTAAAGTTTTTTATTTTTAATTATTTTTTAAGAGAGAGGGAGAGAATGAGAGAGAGAGAGAGAGAGAGAGAAAGAAAATCAATTTTATCTATTTTTTCCATTTGGTCTTTGTTTTTCAGAAACTTAGTTGTGTATGTGGTGTTGGGGTTTGAACCCAGGTCCTTGTGCATGCCAGGCAAGTGCTCTAACGCTGAGCCAGCACTCCAGTCCCTAAGTATTTCATATTTAAAAGAATAGCAATTTCAAGAAAAACTCCTAGAAGGAAATAGACACCTCTTCCCAACCAAACAGTGTTGTTAAGATGGCGAGATTACTAGTAAATATTTCTCATCCCTATTTTTCTGTACTATACATAGAAAAATTTTTAAATAGGTAATCAAATGAGTCTTTAAGATCACATTCTTTTTTCTTTATTCTTTTGCAGTACAGGGATTGAACTAAGGGGTATTCTACCACTGGGCCACATCCCAACCCCCCCCCCTTTTTTTTTATGTTTTCTTTTGACGTACAAGCTCACTAAATTGCCCAGGCTAGCTTCGAACTTGGATCCTCTTGCCTCAGCCTGTAGGATCACACCTTAAATGACCATTCAATTTCATAAGCCGAATTGCCAAATAATTCTAATTTAATTCAGTAAATTTAGAGAGAAAGTGTACTGTCCCCATGAAAAAGACCCAAGAAGTCGGTCACAGCAAGCATTACCGAACAGAGAAAAACCACTACACAACTTTAAAATATTTGGTAATCTCATCTAGAATATTTTCTTGAAGGGATGAATATATATTTTTCCCTGAAAGAACAGTAAACAGGGGCTGGAGCGGTGGCTCAGCAGTTGGAGTGCTTGCCTATCATGTGTGAGGAACTGGGTTCGAACCCCAGCACCACACACAAAACTGAGTGTTGGAGAAATGAAGGCCAGATGAAAAAAATAAACAGTTGATTCTCTTTCCTCTCTCTCTCCCTCTCACTGTTTAAAAAAAAAAAAAAAAAACGAAAAAAAGAAAAACAATAAGCAAGTGCAGGAGATGTAGGTAGCTCCATGGCAGAGCACTTGCCTGGCACGTGAGGTCCTAGATTTGACTCCAGCTCCATGAAAACAAACAAAATTCAATAATATCAAACAACAACAGCAAAAGCAATAAGTGATGTTTCTAGTAAAAACACCTGAGGAAAATTGAACTTCAAAATTCATTCATAAAATAACAGAATTCTTTAAAATCTCTTTTCAAATCTCTTTAATGTATAAAAATGATTTTAGAGTATTTTGTGAGTAAATAATTCAAGTTCACATCACATTAAGTATAGCATCTCAGTTTCCTGAATATTTAAGGATATGCAGACTTGATGGTACTCAAACCTACTGAAGCTCCCAGCAAAACTGCAGGGTAAGTGCTTCATGGCACTCAATCATACTACTTCTGACCTCATTATTCTACATTCACCAATCAGAAACCATTGAGCTTTCAAATTCATGCCTATGTGATAGGTACAAAAAGAAAAAAAAGTATCTATCTCACTGTAGGTCTTTACACACTATTTTACCTTTTTTAACAATAGCATAATATTTCATTGCAAGACAGTAAAATGATCTGTATTTATTTAAATGACTTCTCTCTTCATGGTTTTTTATGTTCCTTCCAAGTTTTTGTAATTATAAGCAATACTGCAATAAATTTTGTTGGCACACACATCTTCACACAAATAAATTTAATATTTTGCTACATATCACTAGTCTATCTTAGAACAATGCTACTCCCATGAACATTGTACTTGACCTATGGTGCTACACAATCAATCTAACTTTGGGATAAATACAAATTCCCACTTTAGAGGAAAAATCTTTAAAAATTTTTTAAATTGTTAGATTAAATTTTGAAAACGAATTTTGCTATATTTTACAATTTTATTAGTTATAAAGTCTTAAACTTGCTTTTCAAAAAAAACATGTATTTACAAAACAAATAAATTAGGGAGTAATTATTTGTATTCCAAAGTTATCATTTGTCTTTTGTTTTTGTTTTTAAGAGAGAATCAATTTTATTTATTCATCTAGTTTTTGTTTCTCTGACATTTAGTTGTATATGTGGTACTGGGGTTTGAGCCCAGGTTTTTGTTATGCCAGGCAAGCGCTCCAACTACTAAGCCACTGCTCCAGCCCAATCATTTGTCTTACAAAACGGTATCAATTTAAACTGAATGCTCTTTAACAATATTTGAAATACAGCCAGATTTGCAAAAATTCAACTTACAACATGACTTTTCCAGAATGCATCAAGCACGCATAGTGTGCATATAGTTGCACATGATCTGAGTTCAAGTAGGTTTAATGGGCTGCTAGTTTTTCTTTCCCTGGGGGTGGTGGTGGTGCAGTTTTGTACAGTGTAAGGAATTCATGAAAGATCAACACAACTGTCATTATGTAATTTTTTTCTCTAAAACTCTAGCTTTACTATTATTTTTAAAGCCTGTGCTTCACAAGCCGAAAGAATATCCATTTCTCTCTTCCCTTGCTTTTGGGCTTCCCACTGCATGCCAGCCAACAGAGTGGCATATGGCACATAACATGCATAGTCAACCTCCCACCAGCATCTTTGCAGAACCAACCGTACATATCGAACCCAGCCGCACCTCGCGTAACAGACTTGCAATCATCCCTTACTCGCTGGTGGAGGAAAATGGGGGTGGGTGGGGTGGAGGAGGGAGATAGCTGAAGGGAATGGAAATACAGCATGGGGTGGGTGGCCTTCTTATTCATGGGCGCTAATTGCCTTGCCAGACGCACGAAATGACAGTGCTGTAGGGCTTGGAAAAATTGGGGCACCCCGGGGCAGTGGGCGGCAGAGAATGTATTAATGACGGCCTGCCTAGGTCCTTGAGTGGCAGATAAAGGACACACATACACACTCCCCACATTTAAGCAGCCCCAGTCCTGGCTAACAGAGAATTTTTGTCTTTGTCCCGATCACTCATCTTTTTTGAGCCTAATTCTGAAATATACAATATGCCACTTTTAAAGTTTATTCGGAAGAAATGTCCACCGTAGAAGCTGGAAGGGAGAGGGTGGCATTTTCCCAGCGCATTCCGGAATTCCCGCCTGCACTCTGACCATAATTAGCGTGCTGCCTCCAGAAGTGGGCTAGGAGGAAGAAGGCGGAGCAGGCTGGATCCGCGGGCTGGTCCGGTTTTCTTCCTCTCTGCCCCTGCCAGGTGTGCGGCTCCCCTAGAGGACCAACAGAGATGTGCACCGGACCTGCTAGGCACTTGCTGAGTTTATGACCTCTGGACTGGGAAAGGATCATCAACCATTTTCTTTTATGAGGAATGGGACATGAAAGAAATTAAATAGGAAAAGGACTGGACCAGGCCTCAGAAGACGTAGGCTCACTTTCAGCCGCCACTGTTTAGCTTTGTGACCTTGGGCAGGAAACTTCATCTCTCTAGTTCTGAGTTTTCTCAGTTGAACAGCAAGGGTTGAATAAAGTGATTTAGGGAGTAAAACTGAGCTGAGTGATAGATTCTGAGTGTGTGTGTGTGTGTGTGTGTGTGTGTGTGTGTAGGTGGGGGGCATGTGTGCCTGAACCCATGCAGCGGGATGTGACATAAACGCAAAGAAAAATGGGTAAAAACAACTGCAGTGTGAAGGCTCAAAGTGGAATGATCAGACGGTCAAAGAAGAGGAGGCTCTTTCCTGTGGAGCAGATTAACCCCCAAAACAGTGACGTGAACCAAAAGCGAATTTTCTTTTTCTAAATTTTTTTGTGTACTGGGCGTGGTGGTGCACTCTTACAATCCCATCTGCTTGGGAGACTGAGGCAGGAGGATCTGAAGCTAGTGATCAGCCTGGGCAACTTAGCAAGACAGACCCTGTCTCAAAATAAATTAAAAAGGGCTGTGGAGGCTGCTCAGTGGTAGAGCACCCCTGGGTTCAATCCCTAGTAATAAAACAACAGAAGTTTTGTGTGCCATGAATTCTGGAAGGGCTTGGCTGCTGCATGGTCACAGGGTTGTCCACGAGGCAGTAGGCAAATACGGATGAGGCGCAACATCGGAAAGTGCGCAGGGCTTTCAGCCAAAGTCCAAGTGGGTGCTGGCTGTTGCTCAGTGGTCTTCCAGGGAGTCAGGCATCTTACGGGCTGATCAGCCTCCCCCAGAGCCAGCGTCCCAAGAGAACCGAGCAGAAGTGGCATGACCTTCTCTGACCCAGCCTCAAGGTCACACTGCTGCCACCCTTGATCTCCATCACTCCTGACTGGAGGGAGGAGGAAAGGCCCCTCCTCTCCATGGCAGGGTGTGAGAGAATGGTGGGGCCATGTTTTAAAAGTGCCATGGGTACCTTCGGAGAGCACTCTGATTTTCTCAGTATCTTTGAAATAAATGCCTTGATAATATATATAATTTAATCAGCTTTTTGAGACAAGAGGCTTCCTGAGTAATCCGCTTTGCTGAGTCCTTGGGAGTTGAGTGTACTAAAAGAGTCGCTGCACTTTTCAAGTAAATTATATGGCTCCAAACTGGAGATAACTTTAACCTCCACAGCTGTTTGATGTGAATAAAGTTAGCTACATAACCCCTCCGTGCAGGGTAAAGGTGAAGAGCTGTAAAAAAAAAAAAAAAATTCAAATAACCAGACTATGATTTCTAGACTGATTTGAATGCTCCAGAAATAGGCTTCTGTTCCTAGGGATTTGACAGCTCCTGTAAATATGGGGCCCTAAGCCACACGACGTGGGGGTTAGAGATGCAGACTCACCAGGGGACCAGCCCTCCAGAGCTCCCCTCAGGCACCTTGTAGGCCACCTGGACCCAGAGGCTTCTGATGCTGGTCGCACGCACACTCAGACGCTTCCCTTGGATGTAATTTCAGAGATGATTTCTTCGCATCTTGTGCAGCCGCCGTCGGACTGGTTTTAGTTGCTGGGGATTAAACCATTTCTGAAGGTTGTTACCACTCTCCTTCAGTAGAGCACATCTTCAAACACCTTCCTGGATAATTAGCATGGCCCCGTGATTGGGGAATCGCCACAGTGATTTTAAATTCACACACACACCCTCAAGTGTGTCTCTTTGTATTTGTTTTGTTTCTGCATTTTCAAAGCCCAGCGGTTTGTGAGAGACAGTAGAAGGACAAAATAAGAAGACATATGGTAGTGCTTAAATTATTCCCCAAAAGGGAAAGTGTCCAATATTAAATTATTCAGTCTTTCTACTATTCTGGGGTGGAGAAGAGGCATTTCAACCAAGAAAATCATAGTGTACCCACAATGCCCAGAGGAGACTGAATTATATTATCAACTTCCAAATACAGTCAGCAATATTTCACCAGAAAAGCTGCTTTGCAAAAATTAAACCTCTAATGTTTACACTGGGAAATACCTCTAGTCCTTGTCTACCATCTTCCCCAAACTCCCCCAGCCCCCCCCCCCCCACACATACCATCTCTTTAGTCTCCCCAGAATTGTCTTTGTTTGGTCACCTCTGTTTTCCTAAAGGCACACACAGGTGGTTCTATAGTGAGGTGCCTACAAGGAAATCTTATGCAAAGCAGAATTTTTCAAAAATTTCTAAGAATCTATAGATCCATTTATATAAATCATGGAAAATAGCAGCAGGAAGGAAGTCAATTAGACAATTTCAGGAAATCTCTTTTCATCTCAGCAGATAACTAGAGGAGGCAGATGCAGGGCGGGGATTCAGCTTCTTGCTTTTACTTAGTTTATGCAGCTCTGTTTCATTCCATTCAACCCAGGCCTCAGCTATGTAAAGGTTTCATGCAAAGACACGAGCTTTGAGATTTTTTTTGCTTGTTTGTAGAGCATCGACTTTATTTTTTTACTTATTTTTTCATCTGTTCTGTTTCCCTAACAGTTGTGTATGTGGTGCTGTGTTTGAACCCCAGTCCTTGCACAAGCCAGGCAAGCGCCTCAACTGCTGAGACACTGCAACTTGAGAAATATTTTTTATTTTACTTTTAAAGATAAATAAAGCCCAGCTGAGGCAGGAGGATCACAAGTTGAAAGCCAGCCTCAGCAACTAAGCAAAGCCCTGAGTAACTTAGACCTTGTCTCAAAATAAAAAAATAAAAAGGGCTAGGGGTGTAACTCAATGGTTAAGCACCCCGGGTTCAATCCCTGGTACCAAAAAAATTAAATAAAAAAGAAGATAAAGTGTCACAGGGTGCAAAATAAAAACAATATAAAAGTTTATGTGCTGAGAAATCTGTCCCCATCTCCTTCTCGTCACCACCACTTTACAGGTGAAAGCATTGTCAGCTTCTTGAATATCCTCCCGGATTTGTCCTCCAGGTTTGTGTTGATACAGCAAACACAAACGTATCCAATTCTTGCTCCCTTCCCCGGATTTCTATGTGTGTTGGGGAGGGGAGGGTAGTGGGGATTGAACCCAGGGGTACCCTACCACAGAGTTACACCCCCAGACCTTTTTTTATTTTGAGATTGGGTCTTACTACATCACCACACTGGCCTCAAATTTGTGATCCTCCTTCCTCAGTCTCCCCAGCAGCTGGAATTATAGGCTTGTGCCGCTGCACTTGGCCGTTTTCCTTATTTTTGAGAAAGAATTTAGAAGAGAAGGAACTGGTTTGTTTGTCCTGTTGGTGGGACCTACACCAGCAGAGAAATCATAATGTGTGATCAGCATCTTGTAAGGATGGAAATGATTTCTCAGTTACTTAGCTGCCCAGACTCATTTTCTTTGACTTTGGTTTCTTGGTTAAACTTATTTTTTTTTAATTCTTGATTCTTTAAATTTCCAAAATATTTTGTTTTCTATATAAGCAAAGTTTTAGATAATTCAGGTAGTTCATCTTCCCCCCGCCCCCAATAGCCAAAATGTGTCCAGGTCAGCTGTAAGAAAAGAACACAGGGCAGGACAAGCAAGAGTGGTGTGGGCCCTCCAGAGTCCCCTTTACCCCAGGCCTGAAGGTTAGCTGTTGGCTCGTCCGGTCAGGGTGCTGGCTGTGGCCTGAGGGAAGAACCTTTACTCCGTTTAGCTTTTCCCATCTTGTACCTACGAAAAAATAGACAAAAAGAAGGCCTTAGAAACACTGTCATGCGGGGCTGGAGCGGTGGCTCTGCGGTTACGGCTCTTGCCCAATATGCACAAGTACGCAGGTTCAAACCCCAGCACCCACGTACACAACTAAGTGTCAGAGCAACGAAAGCCATGTGAAAAACTCAGTAAAAATGGACTCTCTCTCTCTCTTTAAAAAAAAGAAAGAAAAAAGAAATATCTTCGTGCATCCCTAAATAATGGGGGTTTTCTGAGAAGTGCAGCACCGGGTGACTTCGTCCTGTTATAAATAATTAGAAGCCTTTCCAGACACAAACCTAGATCTAGTCTGCTATGCACCCACGTTATATGGCATCTGCATGTGTGTTAGGCTAGCCTGTCGCTCCTGGGGCCGTGACGAACGGAACAAGCAGAGAGTAATGTAAGCACAGAGAAAAGGAAGCAATCAAGACAAGTGCTAAACTCGAGATGGGTGAGGCTGCAGCCACGTTACAGGGCATCCTGCATGTGCTGTGTGCAGTCTAACCCGCGAGGCAGGAGGTTTGTTGACACCAAGTCACTGCATCCTTCACTCAGCCCCGGAATCCTTCAGCTCCAGTTAATCCTAGGGGACCATGTGCATGTGTGTGCCGTCTGCTGGAGACCAAGACCTCTTTGTGCAGTGCATGACTATCTTACTCTTCTGACCATTGGGAGTCTCAGAGAGGAAAACTGTAGATTCCAGACACCGTAGGATGTAGACAGCAACAGATGCCGGACACTAAGAGGGGCCACGCCAGACCCCCAAATCAATGAAGTCATGTTAGAGCCACGTTTTGGAAATGAGTAGACAACTTGTCTTTCAAACAAGTTGGAACACAGTAACAATGCAATTTGTTGTCATTTTTGTGTGGTGCTCCATGCCAGATATCTAAAAGGTGAACTAAATTGTGAATGACATGTAGAATCAAATATCATGTGACTGCCTATCATAGCAATTGCTTTACACTGCAGACGTGCTGAAGTTTATATGATAGGTGAGCTTGTGAAATAAAATTTGATTAATTTATTTTTATTTTTAAAGAGAGAGGGAAAGTGAGAGAGAGAAAGAGAGAATCAATTTTGTTTAGTTTTTCATGTGGCTTTCCTTGCTCTGACACTTCACTGTGTACGTGGTGCTGGGGTTTGAACCTGTGTCCTTGCACACGCCAGGCAAGTGCTGTCACCACTGAGCCTCTGTTCCCACTCCTGATTAAATATTTAAAGAAATCCTTGAGGTGACCCATTATTTTTCTCTTTTTTTCAAATCAAGGAGTTGAGTTGTTGTACAATCATAAATGCATAACAATATGATATACATTTTTATAAATAAATAAAGTAACAATATGATAGACATTTTATCCTAATTCAGAGTCACCCCCACATCACCCACATTCATCTCTTGATTCCTCTGTATTCCCCCCTAGAGCAGATTTAAATATATATATGATTGTTAATTTTCCAGAATTAAATGATTGCATAAGCATTATTTGGCTTCTGGCCTGGGGGGGGTTGGTGGTGCAAAGAATATGTTATATTGTTGATTCCCTCCCTATCCTCCCTCTGTCTCCCCTCCCTGGCATCTCCCCTTCCCCTCCCCCCTACATCTTATGTGTTGCTGCTCTTTTGATAGGTCTAATACAAGAGCTTGACTACCTTTCATTCAAGCCTGGGTTTTGCTGCAGCCGCCACAAATGAGGGGAAACAATAGACCCTTGGCTCTCTGGGTTTGGGTAACTTTGTTTAGTATGATTTCTTCCATTGCCATCCATTTACCTCCAAAGGCCATAATATTGCTATTTCTAAAAGCTGAGTAGCACTCCACTGTATGTGCGCGCGCACACACACACACACACGTATACATATATATACCAGAGCTTTTGGTGAGGGGCATCTGGGTCGATTATATATATATATATATATATATATATATATATATATATATGAGGGACAGTGAGAGAGAGAATCAATTTTTATTTAGTTTTTCACATGGCTTTCTTTGCTCCAAGACTTCATTGTGTACATGGTGCTGGGGTTCGAACCTGCGTCCTTGCTCATGCCAGGCAAGTGCTGTAATCACCGAGCCACTTCTCCAGACCCTTAACATTATATTTTAACTAGCTTTTTTAATTAAAAAAGAAATATGTGAAAATTACAAGATTTTTTTTTTTAGAGAGAAAGGACAGAGAGAGAGAGAGAGAGAGAGAGAGAATCAACTTTATTTAGTTTTTCATGTGGCCATTGTTGCTCTGAGACTTTATTGTATATGTGGGTGCTGAGGCTTGAACCCGTCTACTTGTGCATGCCAGGTAAGCGCCATAACCGCTGAGCCACCACTCCAGCCCCTATAAGATTTTTTTTTAACAGTCAAAAAAGAAAAGACACAGAATAAACAACCCTCTTTCCACCCCATCTCAGGTTGTCAGGCCTATTCCTTAGAGACAACTACTGTATCACAGAAATTTCTTATTCTTTCTACAGAAATACATGGTATATTGTAATATGTCAATATCTCTTTTTTTTTCAGGGGAGGGGGATACTGGGGTTTGAACCCAGAGCTGCTAACCACTGAGAGGCATCTCCAGCTCTTTTTATTTTCTATCTTTTTTTTTTTAAAGAAACAACTTTATTTAGTTTTTCACATGGCCTTCGTTGCTCCAACACTTAGTTGTGTACTGGGTGCTGGGGTTTGAACCCGGGTCCTTGTGCTTGCCAAGCAAGCACTGAAACCACTGAGCCACCGCTCTAGCCCGTACTTTCTATCTTGAGACAGGATGTTGCTAAGTAGCTAAGGGCCTTGGTAAGTTGCTGAGGCTAATCTTGACCTTGGGATCCTCCCACCTCAACCTCACCAGTCACTGGGATTACAGGCATATGCCACCACGCCCAGCAATATCACTATTTTGAAAACACAGAAGGGAGCGTGCAACGAACCCTTCTTTGCTTGGGCTCAGTTCACAGTAGCATCTGTATGTTCCCTCGCCTCTCCCAGGGCTGCCCAATAGTCCTTCGGAAGCAAGGCCAGTCAGTCAGTCAGGGCCTCTCTGTGTGACAACCCTAACATGAAGTGAATACAAATCCTTTGCAGAGTAAAATAGCTTCCAGTACTCTCTCTCTCCGTTTTGTTTTGTTTTGTTTTTTGTACCAGGGATTGATTCCAGGGGCGATTAACCACTGAGCTGCATCTTTTGCCATTATTATTTTTTTATTTCTACACAGGGTCTCACTAAATTGCACAGGGCCTTGCTAAGTTGCTGAGACTGCTTTGAACTTGTGATCCTCTTGCATCAGCCTCCCAAGTTGCTGGGATTACAGGCATGTGCCACTGCACCTGGCCAATACTCTTCTTGATAAATTGATTTTGTCATACTCTGAGTACTGTCCCGCTCTCCCTTTCTGGCACCTGCTTGGTGACATTTAGCCATTTTGGCTTCCTGGATGCCCAGCTCTATCCCCTGGACTCAGAGAGACCACCAAGCTCTGCCAGGAGTCCTCTTTCCTGCTTTCCAGCCTGGAAGCTCTCCAGGCCACCATCGGGGGCCACTGTGCATTTACCCCCTTCTTTCCCTCTCAGTGGTCTCTCTCCTGCACTGTCTGAGTCCACAATCTGAAAGCCATTCTTTCCCACATCTCACACAGTGTTTCAGTTGCTTCAGGCAGGAGGATAAACCTACTCTGTGTTCCTCCTTCTCAGCCAGAAGCAGAGTGTCATAGTTTTTAAACACCAAAGTGTTTCCTAAACTTGGATGTATACAATCGTCTGAGAAACTCATTAAAAATAAAGATACCTGGGCTTCCACCCAGAAATTCTGATTTGCTGGGGCTGTCTGGGAATCTGTATTTTTAACTACAGCCTTAGGCAACACTGATGCAGCCCTGCCACGGACTGACCTGTCATTTGGGAACCACTGGCTTAAAGGATGATTATGTTTATTTGTCAGCTATCCTCGAATGATACCACCATATGGACACTTTGTTTTCCAGATGAACAAAATAAAAATAAATGTTGCAATCAGTTCCTTGCCAGACTTGAATTACTGGGTTTTTGGAAACACACTTCCACCTCTGATGGGAGTCTAAAGAGGCCAAAGCTCCGTTCTAATGGGGCAGCCCAGCTCAGCATGCGACGCCACAGATGTCATGAGCTTGAAGGCAGGTCGGGAGCAAGTTGGAAGGGGCACATTGACTTGTCTGTACAGAAGGGCACCAATCCCAGCAGCTTCAGCTTAGTCAAACTCATCGTGGGAAATATTTTTGGCTCATGTGGTTTCATGCTTTTAGAGTTCCATTTTTAAGCACTGGGTCCATCCAAACCCACTGAAGCTGAGCTGAAGCATCCAGAGAAGATGCTGAGTTTCACACAGATCTCTGCTGAGTCTGTAAAAATTTCGCAGATTTGTCCAAACTATTTTGTTGAGAAACCAAAACAAAAATCACTAATCCCAGTGGAGGTTTGTAAGGTCTTGTGGTTTTTATCTAAAATATGGCAAAAAGAGTGGTCAGTCATGTGACTTACAAGCCTAAAATTTTCATTATGAAACCTGAAAGAAATCCACAAGCTTAGTCTTAAAATATACTCCCAAGAGACAAACCAGGAAAAAAAATCATCCTAGTTTTGGCCCTGGAAACAGAGACTAAGGAAACAGGTCCAAACCAAATGTTGTCAGGGCTCACTACATTTTAAATCCAAAGCTGAATTTTATTCCATTGGCGTGACACTGTTTATTAACACTGTGGCGGTCAGATTGTCTAGAGAAGTTCAGGAGGGCTGGAGGCCCTCTCTTGTTTGTATTATGAACAGAACCAGATTGCTGCCCAAGAAAATGAATACAAACAAGATAAATTATGAGATTTTGTTTTACCATATCTTCCTTCCCCAAGGACATGTAGACAACACAGTGTGAAATGAATTATATTTTCTATCCCTTAATACAAAATTTTACTCATTAAATGTCGGATCCCTTTACAGCAATAGCTCTTATGCTGTGGGACACACAAGCATAATCTGGAGAATTTGTGGTATCTGAATATTCTTCTTTGTCACTGAGGAACAAATTATCCCCAAATGTAGGGACTTAAAAATTGGCTCATTTATTGCATTTCCTGATTTTGTGGGTCAGGATTTCTGGTGGGGCTCAGCTGAGTGGTTCTTCTGCTCTGTGTAATTGACTAGAGTCACCCACTGGTATTCAGCTGGTGGCCGGTCCCATCTGGAGGTTACACAGAACAAGTTCATCCACGTTCTGGATAAATTGGAAAGGCCATTGTAATGCTAGCTCTATGGAACTTTCTCAGGCTCTAGTGGCCCAGGGTTCCCAGAGACTAAAGGGCAGGCCTGGAATGAGCACAGCATCACTCCAGCGGTCAGTACTATGACAAGACAGTTTCAAGGGCAGAGAAACATTTCTTCTCAAAGGAAGAAATGTCAAAGATTTTATGGTCATCTTTCATCTACCACAATCCAAATCCCTGAGTTCCACTCCAAGAAATTCTGATTTACTAAGTGTATGGTAGACTACAAGACCTGCATTTTAGAAAAGATGTATGAGATCCTAGTGCAAGGGATATTTCAGAACACTTTGGAAAACATCACTCTGTAAAGTGTGCTTGCAATTAATCTATTCTCAGCCAATTAACAAACATTGATCATGTGACATGTGTCTGGAGTCATGTTAGGTGCTGTGGAGCACAGAAAGGGAGAGTGAAGAAAAGACCTGGGTCCCAATAGTGCTTGTACCTCACTGGAGCCAGGTGCAGGGGGTGGAGCTGAATGCCAGGAGCATTTTCGGGTGGTAGCAGAGGGGCAGGAAAGCAGGGCAAGTGCAGCAAGGAGGCTTAGGAAAACCTGGGGCTAAGTTCTGGAGAGCAGTTCTGGAAGGTGCTCTGGAGTGAGTAGTGGTTGGAAGAATTAGTTCTAGGGGAATGGGTACTGGAGGTGAGGGAACAAGAGACAGGATGGGACCCAAACATATTTTTCAAAATGTAATCTTTCTTTCAGGCTTTTGACAAGACCATCTCCCCTGGTGTCTTAGCTTGGGCTGCCATAACAAAATACCATAGACTTGTGGCTTAAAACACCAATACTTATTCTGTCAAGTTTTAGATTCTGCAGAGCTGAAGATCAAGGTGCCAGCAGGGTCAGTGTCTGTGGAGGGTTCTTTCCTCAGTGCATAGGTGACCACCTTCTTGTTGTGTCTGCAGCTGGCCTTTCCTTGGTAAATGCACTCAGAGAGAGGGAGGCTCTTCCTCCTCTTTTAAAATCCCTAGCCCCCCTCTAAGTGCCCCATACTCATGACTGCATCTACCCTAATCACCTCCCAAAGGTGCCCCCTCCAAATACCATCACATTGAAGGTTGGGGTTTCAACACACAAATTTGGTGGGAGGGACACAAAAATTTAGCCCATATAGCTAGTCTCTTATTCCTTCCCAAACCTGGCTTTCTGTCCAGGCCAGTGCTTCTCATGTGTGACACATCATGCCACTCAGATCTAGCAGAAGGACAGCCAGTCAGTCCTGCAATACTGTGGACTTCTAGCACAGCTTGTCTTACCTTCCTCTCAAATTTGGCTCCTGACTCCTCCTGCTCCAGCTTCAGCAACCAAATGGTCTCTGAAACCCACCCCCAAACCAGGCTGTGGATATGAGGAGAGGGAGAAGGGAGCAACTGGGGGTG